>JAVTVY010044320.1:0-20602 GCA_036873755.1 Hanleya hanleyi | reverse complement strand
TGCGGTATGGTTGTTTGGATTTGTTTTCTTAGTCTCGTCAAGACAAACATGATAGGAAGTGTCCCGGCACGAAACGGTGAAAGTTTTAAAAAAAGTCACCGAGACCCATATAGACCCATATAGTCCCATACTGGGGTATAGGACCGATGTTTGTCCCACTGGGAAACCTACTTCTATACATTTGCGGTATGGTTGTTTGGATTTGTTTTCTTAGTCTCGTCAAGACAAACATGATAGGAAGTGTCCCGGCACGAATCGGTGAAATTTTTGAAAAAAGTTCGAGGAGCCCCATATAGACCCATATAGTGCCATACTGGGGTATAGGACCAATGTTTGTCCCACTGGGAAACCTACTTCTATACATTTGCGGTATGGTTGTTTGGATTTGTTTTCTTAGTCTCGTCATTTAGAACACGATAGGAAGTGTCCCGGCACGAAACGGTGAATTGTTTTTAAAAAGTCACCGAGACCCATATAGACCCATATAGTCCCATACTGGGGTATAGGACCCATGTTTGTCCCACTGGGAAACCTACTTCTATACATTTGCGGTATGGTTGTTTGGATTTGTTTTCTTAGTCTCGTCAAGACAAACATGATAGGAAGTGTCGCGGAGCGAATCGGTGAATTTTTTTTAAAAAGTCACCGAGACCCATATATACCCATATAGTCCCATACTGGGGTATAGGACCAATGTTTGTCCCACTGGGAAACCTACTTCTATACATTTGCGGTATGGTTATTTGGATTTGTTTTCTTAGTCTCGTCAAGACCAACATGATAGGAAGTGTCCCGGCACGAAACGGTGGAATTTTTGGAAAAAGTTCACCGATACCTGGGTAGGCCCATAGGCCTATACTGCATGGCTATGGGAGTATAGACCCATACGGGGTGGACGTGTTGGAGTCTAGGTGAGTCCCTGGTGGTCTAATGGTGTCGTATGAGGTCTTATTTTGAAGCTCTCATGTAGGAGCACTTGACTACAATGGTTCGTACGTTGTCAATACTCTGCGCATGCGCAGTCTGGCCGTAGTATAGAAAGCAGGCATTTTGAGGGGGTATGTGGGTGTGTTTGGGGTAGAGATGGACCGCTATGGGTCCGAATGGGTCGTGGAAGATGTCAAAGTGAAGTTTGTGTGGGTTAGAGTCAGAACGGTGTGTTTTTAAGTGCAAGTCGCGTTAATCTGCGCATGCGCAGTTGGTTGTAGTAAGTAAAGTGGCCATTTTGGGGCAGTACATGAAGGTATTTGGGGTCGAGATGGGCTATTCACGGTTCGAATGCGTCCTGGAAGGTGTCATCTTGTAGCTCTCGGGGTGTAGAACCCGATTTTAGGGCTGCCCACGTCACCTGTGACGTTATCGGTGACGTCATCACTACGAGTAGTAAGTAAAGTGGGCATTTTAGGGCAGTACAAGAAGGTATTTGGGGTAGAGATGGACCATCCTTTGTCCGAATGCGTCCTGGGAGGTGTCGTGTTGTAGCTCTCGGGGTGTAGACCCCGATTTGGGGGCTGTTCACAGCATCTGCGATGTCATTGGTGACGTCATCAGTACGAGTAGTACCGAAAGTGTGCATTTTGGGGCAGTGAAGGAAGGTATTTGGGGTAGAGATGCTTCATCCTCAGTCCGAATGCGTCGTGTGGTGTGTCATCTTGTAGTTCTCGGCGTGCAGACCTCCATTTGAGGGCTGTCCACAGCATCTGTGACGTCATTGGTGACGTCATCAGTAGGAGTAGTAGCGAAAGTGAGCATTTTGGGGCAGTGAAGGATGGTATTTGGTGTAGAGATGGACCATCCTTGGTCCGAATGCGTCATGGGAGGTGTCATGTTGTAGCTCTCGGGGCATAGGCCCCGATTTGAGGGATATCCACAGCATCTGTGACGTCATTGGTGACGTCATCAGTACGAGTAGTAGCGAAAGTGGGCATTTTTTAGCAGTGAAGGATGTTACCTGGTGTAGAGATGGACCATCCGCGGTGCGAATGCGTCGTGTGAGGTGTCATCTTGTAGCAACGCCCACCAACGCCATTCTTAATGCTTCAACGCTCTGGTGAAATAGCTCAGAAGCTCTGATATTCCATGGAATTGTCACTAATTCTTCGAAATGCAGTGACGCCCGTCGACGCCCGTCGTTACACCTTAACACTCTAACATAACGCCATGATATAGACCGGAGAGAGAACAACAACAGCAACAACAACAACAAGAATGACACATGAGAGAACAACAACAACAAGAAGTTTTTTTCATATAGTTTATTCTCCCCAATGTTACATCATACCCACGCTGGGGGAGCCGCGTTGGGGATATTTACAATTCAAGAAGATTCTTGTCCAATCAGAGGCCACCATTTGCATCTGTCATATTCGTTCCTGTCCGTTAGATGTATTCTCGGCTACTCTTGTCCAATCAGAAGTCGCCATTTCAGAAAGTTCCATCTTCGGCCATGTTCACTCTGAACCGTTTGTTCTAATCGTCATCGGGCAGGCCAGGATACTGTTGAGGAAACAGATCCTCAGATAGTTGTTTGCGCATTCTGAGTATCTATCGGTGCATGGGTGAATACTTTCATCCGATGGGGGTGGTGGGTCAGTTTAACCACGAAGAATGTAACATTGGTGACCGTCTCCACTATCCACTTGGTGTTGGGACGCTGTTCATAGGCCCATTCCAAGGCATCCACAGTGTCCAGTTGGGCCAGCATCGTCTCTAGCGACGCCCGATTGGTGATTGTGAAAGGATGTTCGTACACTGGGTTGATGGCACTGGAATAAAAATAGCACAATTCACGCGTCATCTTATGGCATAAGATGTACCCAAATGCTACATTTAATGTGAAGGAGGTAGGTTGGTCATTGAAGATGGCTTCCACGTAGCTGCGTAGACGGGCGAGGTCGGTCAGTCGGAAATTGTACAAGTCCAATATAGGGCGATGACGGTGGAAGCAGCGTCGGATCATGGACCAATGGCGTCGATACATCTCACTCACTGGATGATCTTCGGGTAAGAGATCGCTGGGAACATCCACCGCATCTTCCAGAAAATGTTCGTTGTTGTCAGGCGTATGACTGGAAACAGTAATGCTAGGGACCGGCTGGATATCTAGGCTCTTCTGAGATGTGGGTATAGGCGGGCCCTCCGTGATCGCATCACCAGTGGCATTCTCCTCCCCGGGTTCATCTTCAGTGGATCTGTTCCTCCTGGGTGCCTCTTTAGTGGAAAGCTGTCCCTCATGCCGTGGTGACGGACCCTGAATCAAACGCTCATACCGTTTTAACTGACTGGGTCGTTTGAAGAGTTGACCACATTCTTCGCATGGACGCTTGGGTGGCCCATGAATTGAACGTTCATGGCGCTGTAAATGATCTGGGCGCTGAAACGACAGTGTAGGCCTACATATCGTGCAGCTATACCGGGCGGTTCCATCGTGCTTGGTAGCCTCATGGCGGCGCAAGTCGTGCCGGCGAGTGAATGATTTCGAGCACGTAGTACAAGTGAACATCTTGGTGGTTGACAGAGTGTCAGATGAAACGGCCAGGCCGTTTCCTTTTTATAGCAAGCTAGCTGTTGATCTATTTTTAGCACAATCAGTTCAACTTGGACGTCAGCTACAAGAACCCGGATGTAGGCGCGGACGTCAGCGACAAGAACCCGGATGTAGGCGCGGACGTCAAACAGGTGCACGCTGCTGTGGTGCACCCTGTACCCTAGGATGTTCACGAATGTTCCACCATCCCCGACTTCTACCAGGCCCAGGTCCAGAAGCTCTCATGTCCTGCATGTGAATAGTCAGTCATATTGTGTGTGCGTGTGTGTTGCATGTTTGCGTCTGTGTGTATGCATCTGGGTGAGTGTGTGTGTGTACGTGTGTGTATGTGTGTGTGTATGTGTCTGTATGTGTCTATCCGTCTGTGTGTATACGCCTGAGTGCGTGTGTGTGTATGTGTGTGTGTATGTATGCCTGTGTGTGTGTGTGTGCGTGTGTGTGTGCTTGCGAGTGTGTTTCTTGGATCGGAGCTCTCGGAGCTCAAAGCTTGCGGAGCTCAGAGCTCGGAAATGACATCATCGCAGGCATACGCAGCATGTGTATGTGTGTGTATGTATGCCTCTGTGTGTGCGTGTGTGTGTGCGTGTGTGTGTGTATGTGTGTGCTTGCGAGTGTGTTTCTTGGATCGGAGCTCTTGGAGCTCCAAGTATGTGGAGCTCAGAGCTGACCCCCGGCGAACAGGACTCAATTGCTGCAGTTGCCAAATATCTAACGTGAGAGTGGTTGACATGATTAATATGCTTGAAATTGGTGACGAAATGAACTGGGCACTTCGGGGTACATGGCCTGGGAAACATAATCGATGATGTAGCGTTCCACATATTTCTACATGTAATCATAACTAGAGCCTTAGGCACTGAAACGGGGCTATTTAAATATAAAATAGGCTGTTGGGGTAATTCCACTAACTGTATGATGTTCCATCCCATGGCGAAGAGCCATACTTGTAGTCTCACACATTCCTCTCAACAAGGATCTTTAGTGCATTAGTGTAATTGTACACATATATATATTAAAAAAAATAACTTCAGCCCGGTGGGACAGACACTTATTATGAAGTCAACCTGAGGAGATGATAAAATAATATCTTCTCTGCATGTTACCAATATTTGAAAAATATTTCACTTTTTTTAGATAATAGAAAGCATATCCTTCAGCAGTAAATGACAATACGAAGCTGCGCATCTGAAAACCCCTCGGCTCTGGGTACATTCATAATGTATTCAATTTGAACCAAGATGTCAGGAACACCAAGCAGTCAAGTCACAAATATACAGATTTTGCAATTAGAAATGACCCCTAAGGTTTCCGTCCAATCAAAGAAACCGGTATTCATTACATAAGTTTCTTGATGCATCAATGATGTATACCAAATTTTACATCGAGCATTTGAACGGTTACAGAGATAGAGATCATTAATGATTTCGCATCAATAAAAGATGGCCGCCCATCGTTCCCGCCACTCAAAGAAATTGATGTGGCTGTTCATTGAATATCTTTTGATATATTGATGTTGTATACCATGTTTCGTATAGAACACTGAAATGGTATCCTAGATATACATCATTAAAGATTTTGCATAAATTAAAGATGGCCACCAAGATTTCCGCCCAATCAGAGAAACCAGAAGTGTCACATGTCGTAAGTCTCTTGATGCATCGACGATGTATACCAAATTTTACATCGATCACTTGAACAGTATCAGAGAACGAGATCATTAATGATTTTACATAAAATTAAAGATGGCCGCCCATCCTTCCCCCCACTCAGAGGAACTGATGTGGTTATTCATTGCAAGTCTCTTGATAAATCGATGCTGTATACCAAGTTTGGTATAGAACACTTAAATGGTATCAGAGATATATATTATTAAAGTTTTTGCATCAATTAAAGATGGCCGGCAAGGTTTTCGGTCAATCAGGTCCCGATTCAAAGTATCTGGATGTATCGATGATGTATACCAACTTTCATATAAAACGATTGAATGGTAACAGTGATATGTATCATTATCGATTTCGCATAAATTAAAGATGGCCTCCAGGATTTCCAGCTAATCAGAAAAGCCGGTTTGCTAATTCATTGAAAGTTAATTTAAGTTGTTTATTCTCATCACATTAGATACAAAGGTACAGAGTAATACAATATAAATCAGAAACCTTGTATTTACAGTGACGGGGAATTTAAATTCCCCAGGCGGAGATCGTAGTCTACCTTTACACAACAATTCTGTCTATATAATATCTTTTGCACTTCTTTTTAAATATTTCACAATTTTTCTTTGTATTGATTTCTTTTTACTGTTCACTAAACGTAACAGTTTGAACATATCTGGATTATTACAGTATTTTCTGTGTAATAATTCCTCTCGCACCGTTCTAAAATATGGACATACAAGCAAGTAATGAAACTCGTCACCTATGACATTTAAATTACAATTTTTGCTTGATATATCCATGATGTATACCAACTTTCGTATTGAACAGTAAAATGGTTTCCGAGATATGGATCATTATCCATTTTGCATAAAATTAAAGATGGCCGCCAAGGTTTCCACAATCAGGTCCCAATTCAATAGGCTTCTGGTTCTTGACTAGGTAAATAAGCATACCAAGTTTGGAATTCTTCAGTGGAAGCGTTTTTCGGCTATCTCGCTCACGTGCGGACGTACGGACAGACGGAAGTACAAGACGACGACAATACCCCATGGCCAAAATTGGCCGAGGGGTGAAAAATGAGTACTGAGATACAATGTAAAATCCTCATGGTTAGATGGACTGGAGCTATGCTGGGAAGCATCCTGTCATGGCATCATGTTATATACGTGTATCTCCTTCTGCCAGTACACCCCTAGTATATTACAGTTCTATTCGGTTATCTCCCCTGTCACCTTACAGTTTCAAACACAGCGTGTCTGTGATATGCAGAGCTCTTTCTGTAGATCAGGGGAAAATGCTTGCAACATTCCATGAATATTTCAGAATGGAAAGAAAACATTTCTGAATACAGGGAAATTATTACGTAAATGATTTGACCACCACTGGATTTTAGAAACTTACCATAAAAAGATAATGCAGAGGGTCTTGAGGGGTAAGCTTAAATGGCGAAAATTCCAAACTGTAACTCAACACACATATTTCATGAAAATGTAAATGAATACAGGCAAAGTGAAATATCCCATTGTTTCCCACAATGAATTACACTCATACTGGTATTATTTAATACTAAATTACTGCCCAAACACGCTTTCTAATGAGAATGAGTTAGTCCCATAAAATGACTCAACATGCGCCTCTCAAAATCTGTAGTTTAGAAGACGACAAATTTTGAGCAGGAAAGTAGTGCCACTGAAAAATTAACGAAAATACGCATAAAATTAGATAAATGGAAATGTAACTTAAACATATCAGACCTGCAACTATACGCGAACATTAAAAACACAGAACCCTGGACATTCTAAAGAAGGAAGTTTCAGACCTCTTTCTTGTCGTGTAAGAACTCTATCTTTTGCTGTGTTAGCAAGACACAGAGCCCGTGCTCAAGTTTTTCCTCATTATAAGACAGGACCATTAGTCCCTACGGGTCTAAATCGCCCCGTAAAGAGGGCTTTCCATAGTTTATATAAGGATGCCATGGGTGTGTGGGAGATATGCAAAATTGTATTTGTATGAGAGAGCATGTGTAGGGCGGCGTGGAGGAAAGGGTTGCACGGCATACTCTGTATGACCAGTGTCCATTGTATTACGATGGAGTGCCCAATCAAACCAACCAACCATATGACTAAATGTGTTGTCATGGCAACTACCTCAGTTTAATAGAAATGACAAGGGAATAGATAGGGAAGTGTAAAACAATCAAGTTTGTTTCCAACATAAAAAAAGATGTCGATGATCCTTATTTTTTAATTGGTCTATTGATGAAACAGGGTGATTTGCGTGTCAGCTGAAATTTTGTTCAGTTTTGTATAAAAACAATTTGATGGTTACTTATGGTTATACCAATGTCGAGGGGTATATATAACATAACGTGATATGGTGAACCCGATGTTATGGAAGGCTAATGTTCAATAATTCTTAAATATCTATTTTTGAATCGAAAACCAGGTTTATCGTACAGTATGATATTATAGGGTTTATCCGTCTATAACCTGATAACCAAGGTTTATAACTTGATTATCACATTTGATTATCAGATTTAGACCGTTGAAATGTGGAATATCTCTCGATAACAGAGATTAAACAGTCATTCCTACATAATGTTCCCACTGTTTTCTTTGTTATAAACTGAAAACCTACTTTTAATTCGATAATATGATTTTCAATTTGATAACATGGTTTTCGATTCGCAGATCTCGACTCACTTCCCAGATTCTGAGACTTTTTCTGTTCCAAATATCAGGAAAGTATTTTATTTCACCTATAATAATCGTTTTTAACATGCTGAGCAATATTCGGTTTAAAATGTCTTCAGGCCATGTGAAGTAATTAGAGTTGTTTTTTTTTGTACATTTTCTGGCATAGCATTAACCAAAGATATACTGTAGTAAGTTTCAACCCAGTAGCCTTAACGAAAACATTAAGAGGAAGCGGCGGGGAGCGCTATGCACAACTTAAAGCATAGTCCTCACGCACGCTAACGTAGATTGCGTTATCTGGTGTGTAGGCGTATGTAGTACAGTGAACTTGACCATGCCAAATAAAAATAGACAATCACACGGAGGTAGACAAGACTCCGATATTGAGAAAAATTCTTACATGCTGTGTACCACGACGTGATACCCACAAATCTAGAGACTTTGGCTTTTCTCATGGCGGTCGTAATAGATTTGACAGTGTCCTCGTACATAGTCACCCGAGAAAACAACAGCCGACCGCTGTACCCCAGTGCTGACAAGACGGCATCACAGCCCTCCAGGTGCGGGATCAACTCCTCGGTGTTGTAGATGTCAACTTTAGCAACCTTAGAAATGAATATATAACATACGGATTTCGAGCATTACGCTTAAGGCTTCGAAAAGATATAGCATGGATGTAAAGCATACGAAGCGCATAATCTGTATGTCGCAATATCGTGCTAAAAGCTTGTAAGTAAATTCATCGAATAATTTCGTGTGTATATGGATGGGCGTCCGCCAGTGTTCATGTATCCAGCCCAGCCATTGCGATGTAAATAGCGTTTGTAGACGGTTATGTATTATTCATAATATGCTATAGAATAATGATGTATCACATACCTGAAGGTTCTCGTTCTGTATTTGGATTTTATCCGGGCTTCTCACCAGAGCTACCGTCTGATGGCCCCTGGCGAGCGATTCCTGCATTAATTGCTGACCAGTCGGGCCCGTCGCTCCGAATATCGCTATTTTCATGGCTCAAGTTATTTAAACCGATCTCCAAGTCCTTGTATCATTCGTCCTATTTTGTTTTCAGCTGACCTAAATTGGAAGCATGAAACTGTGACGGATTATCTCCCTTATATCTCCATGCGTCAGAAGGCTAGGTACGAGTCTGTATGTCGTAAATTGTAATTCGACTCACTCTTGTTGCAAAATAGGCTACAGAGCAATGTCTTTACATGTTATAATATAACCTGTCCAAACATCATGGTTCATTTTCACCATCAGAGGTTCCCTTTAAATGCAGAATAGTTGTGTGTATATAGTTGAAAGTCTCCGCTACATACAGAAATCACCCAATGCAAGAGATGTCGTATATATAACGTTCAGTGAATAAGATGGAAATAGCTTTTGTAATACACTGTAAAAATTAGCGGCATTTATTTTATTTATTATTATTTTCTTTTTCTTCATTTTGAAACGGCTTCCTGCCTGAATTTGGAAGAGGTGTGATCGTCATATGAGTTAACGAGGTCAAGCATGTGTTCGTTTGAAACATGTGATGTCATGTAACGTACGTAACTTTGACCAATATTTCGCTAAACATGTGCTGTATATACATATGTCATTCGAGAACATGTTACGGTTCTTCCCACCTGAATTCTTGGCTTAAAATGAAACGTCTAATCTCAAATACGGATTTATCCTTACATTTGGGACATATCACGATATCTGAACTTGTCTCGTGTGTTTAAGAATAGTCTACACCCATTTACTCTTTTCGTGTGACCACAAGATCGTCCGTGTAAGATATTGAAATAAAAGAAACATTATTTGAATTCAAATTTCATCAGTTTTTATTCTCTTATCTGCGACGGAAGTCAAACCTTAGCAGTCAATTTCTCACCGCCACCATTGCATTGTATTGTCATTTTTGGGGGAAAGACCGCTTTAGATGTAAGCGGGATTCTAACCCGTGATATCTCCAATGCATGGAGTTTTTCAAAATGTGTTTATGGAGATAATATTAATTATTTGAATAAGGCAAAAAAAAACTATGAAACGTCAGTCCCAGGTTACCCTTCATTCGTATTTAACCATACGTTACGCTGCGCATTATGTAAACAACACAAATGCACCTAAATGATCAATTTTAGGGTAAACTTTGGTGAAACATCTGCCTTTTGATGAATTTGCGCTAAAAGCAGGACTGAAACCGAACGAACAATGTTATAAGATACGAGTCTCTCTTGACCCCACACAGCAGCAATCAGATCCGACATTCAATAATCAGCCGTACGAAAGTTAACATCAATTTCAAATATATGTGGATTAAAGGTAGAAAAGATGATTTTCTAAAAAGAGAGAAGACTGCTAACTTAAATTCTCGTGACTGAGTGAGTGAATATGTAAGGTCGCTTTCCAGAAGATTCCAGTCATATCACGACGTTTGGCTCCTATTCCATTTCAAACCCGGGAAGTCCACGGGTTAGGTCCTAATCCTTTTCACATCCAGGAAATCCACGTGTGACGTTCGAGCGGTCAGAAAACGTCTATCTTTGCGGTGTACACGAGACTTGAGGCGGCCTGGTCTCAGGCCCCTGTGACAAATTGTCAGGCTGATGTGAACGCAGTCTCGTATGACTGGAATTGGCCAACGAGGAAGGTCCGATTCAACCTGTCACCTTGTCTGGATCGAGGAGGTAGGATGGGAGGGACCTGTAGAAACAACCAAGGCAATAATAAAGTAATAATATTGTATTCTGCAATGTACACAGCTCTGTACGCGCCCAATACCTGTAATAAAGATCCCTACTCTAGAGGTAGTTATCGTTAAGTGTTATCTTTATCTTAAAGAGAAAGACTAATAATATACAGTATTTACAAGAGACCCTATCTATGACGCGTCACGGCCCAGTCTCGTCCAGACTGGCTCTCATCGTGGTATGGTACGGCGTCTCTGGTTCCTCTCCGGTCGTAGGCGTAGCCCCGGACTGTATGGAACATCTACCGTGTCTAAGGTTACACGGCCCAGTTCATCTAAGCGTTGTTAATCGTCTCTGGAATCCTCTCCGTATCACTGCCTCTCCTAGCAGTAGCCCTTCGGCGGCGTCGGTCCGTACAGCACACCACAGCGTCTTCGGCGGCAGCCCCTTTCGGCTCGGCAGACCTCACGTCTTCGGCGCCGAATTCGGCCCGACCCCTTTCGGCTCGGCACTTCTCTGCTATCGGCGGCCCGAATTCGGCGACCCGTCTTCGGCCCGGCAGACTTCTCGTCTTCGGCTCGGCCCGATTTCGGCGACCCGTCTTCGGCTCGGCAAACTTCTCGTCTTCGGCTCGGCCCGATTTCGGCGACCCGTCTTCGGCTCGGCAAACTTCTCGTCTTCGGCTCGGCCCGATTTCGGCCCTCACGGCGTTGACCCAAAGACGAGTTAATAGGCTCAGATTGTCTGCATATATATGTGGTAATAATACCCTGGTCTCGGAGGTGTATTATTACCTTACAGTGTAATGTCAATTAATATCAATGATTTGTAATAGAATTCAGAGTCTTGCGGCAAAGCATAATTCGAGCCCTGCGACAGTGTAAATATGTACAGTGGATGTAAGCTTGTGTTATCAGTTACTCCTAGCCGAGGCCTGTGAATAACTAGTGTAGATGATTGTGATTAGATCTATTCCGTCCCTAAGGCCGACGATCTTGTATGTAAGCAAGTATGTGTTATTGATCGCATCTAGCCGAAGCCTGTATACGACCCGTGGGGGTAAGGTGAGTGAGTGAATTAGACGTACGCAATTCTCGGTCGTAACCTCGAACGCTAGTCTGTGTTGAAGTGCGAGCTAGTGTGAGCTGTATGTGCAGATCTCGTCCCGAAGGCCGATGATCTGGTATCTGTGTGTGAGTAAGTATTTGTAATCATGTAAAATACATAGCCAACGCTAGCGGTGATAATTTGCTATTAACCGAGGACGGCGGCAAAGTACTTCGGCCCGGTGCTCAGGTAGAGGACTACACTGAACCTGTTCCTATGTACGAATACCACTGGCTAATAAACAGTTAATCACCTATTGCCGAAGCAAAACGTTAGCCGCGGACAAAATACCAGACTTTAGTGCGCCATGCATGCTGAATAACCACTACTGCAGACGTGCGAATCACCGTGGACTTCTCGTCCTCAGATACTGTGCGTGTTAGTATCTATTATTCCTAAGCTATGGCTCGGCTCTCGGCTGTCCAACCCAGTTCGGTGCTATTTCGGCAATAGATCGGCACTTTCGGCCCTTTCGGCGCATTTGCGGCGATCCTGTCGCTGTGCTCTCCCGCACGATACTTACTGGCCGAATGTCTATGACAGAGTGCCGAACGTCCATTTCTCTACGTCTTATATAGGCTCTGGCTCCCAGAATCCTTTGCGCGCCCAAACATGGCAGCCCCCATAAAACGAAAGTATAGACTCCGGCGGTGTTGGATTTCGTGTCAGATCAACAGAGTTCGACTTCTCTCACCCGGTTTCGATGCAAGATGCGTGTCAGGGATATTTACACTTCCCTCGCTGAAAGTTTCAGCGCACAGTTAATACAGGTAAGTCGAATATCCACCATTATCGGTCCATTCACAATGCTATTTACACTGTCAGCATTAGAACGAAAATAACATTCTGCAGGTCACGGGCATTTTCGTCACACTACCCACGCCTTCGAAAACACGACGCCCTCGTCGTGGAGCTCGGCACAGCTACCAATCACAGGTGAGTCTCTCCTCCGATAGTCCACAGTATCATAACAAAGGCACCAATCCTTGCAGAATTACCAAACGACGTTCTTCCCAGCCGTCTGCTGGGCTGTCGCTGAAGGAAGGGACATCGGGTCCCTAGCTTCACAGCATCGGCCAATCACGGCCCAATTACAGTGGACGTTCCTCCCAGCGGCCTGCTGGGTCGTCCACGGGGTGGGAAAGGGGACATCAGGTCCCTGGCGACTCAGTCCTCACTCCTTCGCCTGGGGAGTGGCACCACGCGGCCTCATCTCGGACCGCAGGTTGTGTTCCTCACTCCACTCCCACTTATCATATACCTTCCGGGTCACCACCCCTCGGCGATTCCTCACAGTGTCCACGTAGGTACGCGTTCTCCGTACCACTACCCTCTGGGGAGGCGCCGCCTCCAGGTCCTCCGGCCTGCTTTCCTCTCCGGCTGGGGTACTTGCAGGACGGACTCCGGCACCGGGCATCTCGGTTGGATGGACCACCTCAGGCTCTCCTGGCTCCACTGCCTCCCCCGAGGCATCGGTTCCCCAAGGTCGGAAGAACGCCGGCGAGTTGCTCCGCCTCTTCTCGTCCGCGGTCTCGCCATCCACGCCGGAGGTACTCGCCACCGTATCGGGCTCGTCGGCAGCCGATGTGTCGGCACATTCATCCAGCCCTGCTCCCTTGTTCACAGCTCCAGGGCTGATGGGGCATCCATCACTGCCCGCGTCCTTCCCCGCAACCAACTCCTGCTCCGTCTCCTCGGCGAAGGGGGGATGGGATAGTTGAGGCTCATCCTCACTTATTTCAAGTGCAGCCTCCCCCTCAGTTGCTGCGGTCCCGGGATCGACTGCAGGGGCGTCCGCCCCCTTACCCGGCGGCACGGTCACTACTGACAGGCGGCGAGCTGCGGGCGTAGCTGCGACGTCGGACGGTCCCGCCCGAGGCTGCCAGATTCGATTAGGGAGCCTGATTACAGGGTCTTCTTTAGCCCGGGGCGGAGGGTATGGCCGCCCAGTCTCCCAATCGTGGTTCCTTCGCAGGTGCTCCCTCAGGTGTTTTCTTGTACTATAGCTCCTCTCACAGAAAGGACACCATATCCGCTCCACAGTCTCGTCCACCTTGGACCTCGCCTTGCGCCCATGGGGGCTGCGGCTACGTTCTCGTCGGCTTTGCCTCTCACTCATCTTCGTTGTCTGCAAGAATAGAGCAAAACATGGGGTTAACAAATGACGGCGGGCCATCCTATGATGGCACACCCGGGTTGGAGAGCCGTGAGCCTTCTCGGTCCCTAAACTAGATCGCTGTTCAACTCCCACCATCTTGGGTTGACACGATAGAGCATAATCCTGACAACGCGCGGGGCGCCTAATCTCTCGTCCTCGGGTCGTCCGCAGCGGTTCAGTCTGGGCCTCGGTTCCACGGTAACAGCCTGCACTCTCCACGACCTCGCATTGGACGTAGTGGCCGCCATACTTGACCCGGTGACGCTGCGTGTCTATCTGGGTACAGTGGGTGCCTAGGAAGTCGTATCCTAGAAGAGCGTCCACTGTCAGATCTCCGACTATCATCCTCTGTGTTCGTGTGGTACCGTCAATAGTGATTTTAAAATCAGCTTCACCCTTCAGGGGCATCAGCGTACCGTCAGCCATACGAATACTAGCGTAAGATGGGCTACTCAAGGCTGGTCTGAGCCGCGGACTCAGCTGCTGGTATACTTTCTCGCTCAGGAGGGAAATCGACGCCCCCGTGTCAACACAACACCACATCTTCACTGGCCCGATCTGGGCAGGCAAATAGAGTCCAGCTTCCCCGGAAGTATTAACTTTGGGAGGATTCTTGGGCGATCTCGGCGGTTTAGAGTCATCTGTTCTGGACACATCTGGACAGTCCGCCCGGTAATGACCCTCTCTGCCGCACGACCAGCAAGCATTACTTCGCTCCCGATTCCCATACGTCCGTTGTTGACCTCTGGTGTATCTCGGTGGTTGTCGCCGTGGTTGAGGCTGAGACTTTCGCATTATTTCTTCCATCAATTCCTTGATCTGTTTTCTCAGGCGAGCTTCAGATTCTTCGTCATCCTCGGAGGTTGCAGCTATTCCCTCACCTTTACTAGGAACCGTGGACTTCGCGGTTGCCCAAGTCTTACGGCGTTGCGAGGACTTGAATGCTTCTACTTCTACAGCAGAGTGTACAGCTGCATCTAAGGTCTTCGGCCGTGTCTGCCATACAAGAAATCTAAGTTCGTCCCCAATAGCCTCCAAAAACTGATCCTTTGCCAAGGTATCCTGTACGTCATCCCCGGCATCGGGATATGCCTGTTGTGCAAGCCGAATTAATGCCTGAGCTAGGCCCGGAAGATCTTCTGACTTCTCTCGGTATCTGGATTTTAACTGCGTTTTATACAAATCCAATTGATTCGGCGGAGCAAAACGCTTCTCCAAGGCATCCCTCAATCGTCCATAGTCAGCGCTCCCTGGTTCTGATTTCAAGCTGGCTAAAAGCTGCTGGGCAGATCCTCGGAGGGCGACGGCCAGATATTGACCCCGTTGTGAGTATGTCCATCCGTTGATAGCAGCACAGTGATCGAAATGGGAGAGATAATCCCGTAATGGCGTTGTCCCATCATAGGTAGCTGCCTTTGCCGCAGTCAACATCGGTCGCCTCGCCTCAGCCGCAGGAGTCGATGTCTGTAATGGCTGCCTCCAGCTCATGGGCTCATCTCGTCCTCTCCTCGGCGGCGGTGGCGTCTGCTCGCAACCCTGCTGCGACCCGGACACACATTCGGTTCGGCGGTAATCACCAACCATTTCGGCAGTTCCACAACCCGCATTCAGCTCTGCGACGTCGTTTTCAGTGTCCGGTCGTCTGATCGCCTCTCTTTCCCGAATCTGGCATGGTGATTCTGGACATCTGGATCGCTATCACCGATACAGTCCTGGCCATAGACCCCATGGTTTGTCGTAGCTCGGCAATCTCTTCCATCATCTGTACGGTCGAATCGTCGTCACGGTATTCGTATCGGCCCCCGAGACCGTGGTTATCAGAACCAGAGTCTTTAGGGGCTCGATAACTTCCATTCTCGTCGGACAACGTCTGCCACGCAGGTATCGGCGACAGGTCAGCTGGGGGAGCCGACAGCACTGTGTCCAGCTCTACTGTGGACAGGTCCAGCAAATCCACTCTCTTCGGTGCCTCAAACGCTGATCGTCCGGTCCCCAATCCTCGTCGTGACTCCTCTCGGTTCCTTGGAGTTGGCATTGTGGACAGCTGCCGCTGGCTTCTCGTCCTCCCTGACGGTGAGTCGCTGTCCGCTGGACGTAGTTCGGCGCCCACATCTCCCATAGTCATCATGCTTGGTTTTCTGGTTTCTTCCCAGCGTGGTCCCTTCTCCATCGGTTTCCCGGTGTTGGCCATCCCACCGCTGCCACCAGTTGTGACGTTCGAGCGGTCAGAAAACGTCTATCTTTGCGGTGTACACGAGACTTGAGGCGGCCTGGTCTCAGGCCCCTGTGACAAATTGTCAGGCTGATGTGAACGCAGTCTCGTATGACTGGAATTGGCCAACGAGGAAGGTCCGATTCAACCTGTCACCTTGTCTGGATCGAGGAGGTAGGATGGGAGGGACCTGTAGAAACAACCAAGGCAATAATATTGTAATAATATTGTATTCTGCAATGTACACAGCTCTGTACGCGCACAATACCTGTAATAAAGATCCCTACTCTAGAGGTAGTTATCGTTAAGTGTTATCTTTATCTTAAAGAGAAAGACTAATAATATACAGTATATACAAGAGACCCTATCTATGACGCGTCACGGCCCAGTCTCGTCCAGACTGGCTCTCGTCTGGTATGGTACGGCGTCTCGGGTTCCTCTCCGGTCATAGGTGTAGCCCCGGACTGTATGGAACGTCTACCGTGTCTCAGGTTACACGGCCCAGTTCATCTAAGCGGTATTAATCGTCTCTGGAATCCTCTCCGTATCACTGCCTCTCCTAGCAGTAGCCCTTCGGCGGCGTCGGTCCGTACAGCACACCACAGCGTCTTCGGCGGCAGCCCCTTTCGGCTCGGCAGACCTCACGTCTTCGGCGGCCCGAATTCGGCGGCGACCCCTTTCGGCTCGGCACTTCTCTGTTATCGGCGGCCCGAATTCGGCGACCCGAACATCGGCTCGGCAGACTTCTCGTCTTCGGCTCGGCCCGATTTCGGCGACCCGTCTTCGGCTCGGCAAACTTCTCGTCTTCGGCTCGGCCCGATTTCGGCGACCCGTCTTCGGCTCGGCAAACTTCTCGTCTTCGGCTCGGCCCGATTTCGGCGACCCGACTTCGGCCCTCACGGCGTTGACCCAAGGACGAGTTAATAGGCTCAGATTGTCTGCATATATATGTGGTAATAATGCCCTGGTCTCGGAGGTGTATTATTACCTTACAATGTAATGTAAATTAATATCAATGATTTGTAATAGAATTCAAAGACTTGCGGCAAAGCATAATTCGAGCCCTGCGGCAGTGTAAATATGTACAATGGATGTAAGCTTGTGTTATCAGTTACTCCTAGCCGAGGCCTGTGAATAACTAGTGTAGATGATTGTGATTAGATCTATTCCGTCCCTAAGGCCGACGATCTTGTATGTAAGCAAGTATGTGTTATTGATCGCATCTAGCCGAAGCCTGTATACGACCAATAGGAGTAAGGTGGGTGAGTGAATTAGACGTACGCAATTCTCGGTCGTAACCTCGAACGCTAGTCTGTGTTGAAGTGCGAGCTAGTGTGAGCTGTATGTGCAGATCTCGTCCCGAAGGCCGATGATCTGGTATCTGTGTGTGAGTAAGTATTTGTAATCATGTAAAATACATAGCCAACGCTAGCGGTGATAATTTGCTATTAACCGAGGACGGCGGCAAAGTACTTCGGCCCGGTGCTCAGGTAGAGGACTACACTGAACCTGTTCCTATGTACGAATACCACTGGCTAATAAACAGTTAATCACCTATTGCCGAAGCAAAACGTTAGCCGCGGACAAAATACCAGACTTTAGTGCGCCATGCATGCTGAATAACCACTACTGCAGACGTGCGAATCACCGTGGACTTCTCGTCCTCAGATACTGTGCGTGTTAGTATCTATTATTCCTAAGCTATGGCTCGGCTCTCGGCTGTCCAACCCAGTTCGGTGCTATTTCGGCAATAGATCGGCACTTTCGGCCCTTTCGGCGCATTTGCGGCGATCCTGTCGCTGTGCTCTCCCGCACGATACTTACTGGCCGAATGTCTATGACAGAGTGCCGAACGTCCATTTCTCTACGTCTTATATAGGCTCTGGCTCCCAGAATCCTTTGCGCGCCCAAACATGGCAGCCCCCATAAAACGAAAGTATAGACTCCGGCGGTGTTGGATTTCGTGTCAGATCAACAGAGTTCGACTTCTCTCGCCCGGTTTCGATGCAAGATGCGTGTCAGGGATATTTACACTTCCCTCGCTGAAAGTTTCAGCGCACAGTTAATACAGGTAAGTCGAATATCCACCATTATCGGTCCATTCACAATGCTATTTACACTGTCAGCATTAGAACGAAAATAACATTCTGCAGGTCACGGGCATTTTCGTCACAAAAGCATGACTGAGATACACCATACTCGAGATAACGTCTTTACAACGTATATCATATGGATTAATAATACTGATCAGCGATACGGATTGATATTTTTGGAACAACATGATGTCTTGCTGGCATCATTGAAAACTGTTGACCACTTCTGTCTTGCAGAAATCAGAGATTTTCTGTTTTGACACATTAACATATACCCACGTTCCTGGCGTGTTTCAACCTTGAATACGGATTTTACCTACGATTGGCCATATGTTCATCTGATCTTGTTCGTATGTCTTTCGTATAACGATTCTGGCATGATCCGAGACATTCATCAGAATAATACCGCTGAGATCCAGGCTGTAACACCGGATATTAAAGTAGTAAGAATTCTCTTTATCAACCGTGCCTATACGAATCCCTAGCTCCAGATAACGACGGACCTCCAGTACAGAAGAGAGACAACAAATGACGACTTGGCTCCACTATAAGAAACAACGCTGTTTAAGAATACACATGAAATGTGTAAATCCGATAAAATCGAATTGAGACTGATATTTTTCAATACCGTTACCTACAAAAGATCTTCATGAGCGAAAATTTTATCCTGGCACCTCTGCTAATAAAACTTTAATAATCCTGTACAGAGCTTTGGCCTTATGTACCTTGAAAACCACAGAAGACATTAGAAAAAATAGCACTGGTAAACAGTGTACACATGAAATATGTCAAAGCTGAGATGGGTATGTTTCAATACCTTCTGCAGAAATATCTCTTGGAGCGATAATTGTGTCCTGACACCATGTGCGAAACACAGAATAAGCGCGATCATATTATTGGAGATTATATATCATAAATATTAACAGAACTGTCCCGAGATGGAAGTCGCTGACGACAAAAGGCGCGAAACGACGTCATAACTCAGGTGGCGTCACGCCGAAGTTAGGCAGCGAACGATTTCTAAACATTGGAATGCTGTATTATTTTATCCACGGAGATTTACATGCGATGATTTGTGTTTGCAAATGTCTATTTAACTCCTAGACAATAACATCTTCAAACCTGTTAGGCTATTTAGTATTTTGAAAGTTACAATGATAATTATTTTCCGGGTTTTGCAGTAGAGTCAATGTTAAAGCATTACCCGGTGCCTGACCTTGACTCGACGTCACGTGGGCAATGGCGTCCTTTTGCGCCTTTCATGGTTACCAGGATGCGGGTATGCTTTCTCGGGGGATTCCCTGTTGGAAATGGAGTGGCTGACATTCGAGAAACCCGACCTTCAATGCAGTAGTTAGTGTTTTTTATCTAATATCCTATGGTGAGTGACGCTCGTTATATTGAGGATTTAAAAGACAATCGCACCAAATCTTTGCCGAAGTATTTGTCCGATGACTAAATTGGACATAAGAACCATTTTGGCTATTTAGCAACGAAGAATTTCACCCACAAAAAAACTTTCGACATAGTTTTTAATACGTTTGACGCAATTTAATTGTATTTTGGAGATGGCACCTCTGTGACGTCACAGGTCAATGACGTCATAATACTTTTTGATATTAGACTATTGAAGAACCTTTGTGCAATCAATTGACACCAACCATTTTGCCATATGCCCGTCACGAGTGAAGATATAGTCATTTCAATACGTATACTCCAATTTTATAAGTAGAAAGATGCAATACAATTGTTATTGTATTTCCTAATTTTTTCATCATACGGCAATAGTTTTCACCACCACATCGTACCTCATCTGAAAGAAGAGGGTCTAAGCTTTCCAACGAGATATAGTTTGCCTCTGTGTACGGGGGTCCATTTTATTCCAAAAAACAGGGTCCCGGCCGCTCGTCTATTCCCTTCTCCGTCGTGATATAGCTGAAATAATGTTGAAAGCGACGTTAAACCCTATTCACTCACTCACACACTCACTCACTGTGAGGTTCTTAATCTAAGTTCATTAATAGTATATGTGTTCAAGAAAATTGATCGCTGATATATTAATGTCACAAGCATTCTTTAGCTCTACTACATACGAGGGATATCATTTATGGGATGTTTCTTTGCTTATAGAGTTGCTTGAATTTCTCATTATTTTGCAACACAATATATCAACAACATATAGGTATTCCAATGGGTACTAATTGTGCACCCCTGTTGACTGACATATATTTGTTCTCTTACGAATACATGCAGGCGCTTTCAAAAACCGATGAATTTGAAGCCCGTCAATTTTTCATTCACCAAACGTTATATAGAGGATCTTCTCGCTTTGGATAATCGCTATATAAATGACACAGTGAAGGATATATATCCACCCTTACTGGATTTGAATGAAACTAAAGATATCCCTAACGTCATATCATATTTAAACCCATATCTCTATAAAA
>JAVTVY010044319.1:0-21151 GCA_036873755.1 Hanleya hanleyi | reverse complement strand
CGCATAGCTTAAAATTTCGACCCTCATCACCTGTCAAAAAGTTATCTGCTTGGTGCGCTTGAAATAATCTAGTTTCTGACGAAAGGTGAACGTCTTAAATTGATTAGGGAAATTTAATCAGCTAGGTACGGTTTTGGTAATACAACCGACCATGTAAGTATTTTGGTAGTCTGGTGCTTCACACTAAAATGTAATTTAGCCAGAGTTTCAGCTGAAGTTTTACGAATCAAGGGAGAGAATTCATTAATTTGAGTGGGATGAATAGTTGAAATGCGAGTTATCTGCTCTTTGCAAGACTTTCTCGCTGTTCAATTGAAAGCACGTACCATTTAGTGGACAAGATATGTCTTTATATAATATATTATTAATGTTAACACTTCATTCATGATCACGACACAAATGTGAACTACGGTATTCTAATAAAACTACCGGTACACTTGTTTTAATTTCAAAAGACTGATTTATTTCAATACGGTAGACGAAGTTGTTTGCCTCGACCTGATTGGTAGCTGGACCGATTTTGGTGTCTATTACGGGTACAGAGCTTCTATATAAGCCACATGGGGCTCGTTACCGTTGTTGATTGGTTAATTAGATTGATTTGGCGGGGGGTCGTGGTTGGGATTGAATGCCCCATTTATTCCCTACGATTAACAACGGTAACGAGCCCTTGTGGCTTATATAGAAGCTCTGCATCCGTAATAGACCCCAAAACCGGTCTAGCTGCCGATCAGGTCAAGGCAAAGAACTTTGACCAATCAGTCGTGGATAGGCCTCGGGATGCTCCCAAATCGGGCGTTTTATCGTTGATGTTGGTGCTGAAACGACGCTGAAAAAAACAATCCCGGACATAGGTGGTTAGTTGTCGCTCACCGTTCCCATCCCCGGTGCCAAAAAAGGCCTAGGCAAATCGCTTCTAGAGTGGAGATTTGCCTAGTTTCACAAAGATGACACATCACGAATTCCATACATTACGCTCCGAAACTTTGACCTTGCGAGATCCAGATCACCGCTCTCCAGGAACCTAGTACTGCCTGAGGAGGGACTCCACCACCGACCCTGACGAACCACCCATCCCGGCGTCATCGAAACATGATGCCGTGAGCGCTTTGGCCCACAATCTGTCGCTGTTTTCACTGCTTTCTTCTTTTGCTGGACCTGTTCAATTCCCGGTTACCCGACAACATCAGTCTGGCCCATTACTCCGAAACGATTACCGTATCAACGACCAAGTCACGGCCTCCCTGTTGAAACTTGCCATCGGGTACATACTTCGGCATAAGAAGATGGACAAGCTCCGATGTACCGAAGTAACAATAAGCCTTTTTATGCCCAGCCCTTCGTCATTACGAACCGAGCGTCGCTGGAGACGAACGTGAACTGGACAAATTTGATCCCTTGGAATGGGCCCACCAACAACGCCCCAACAAATGGCATGACCAATGTGACCTTTTCGCGATAAAATAGATCACGATCTGCCCTCAAGACGAGACCGAGACTGTTTAACGTGCCAAAATCGCTCAAACCCTTCTCACATTACTGGAATATTTGATCCAGTGACCGGCTCAATTCCGGGCATTACGGCCTCAACTTGATCAAAATATTTCTGTATCCCTACCTTGCCCATAAACATCAAACGCGTCATTAAGAAGCTTAAAAACCACGTCGGCCACCCTTTGGCACCCAATTGCAGCTATGACCAGTGGCTTAAAGCCCAAGACTGCACCCAGAGCATAGGGCGATTTCTCTACATATACATGACCACCTAGCGGGATCGTCTGGAAGAGACCGAACTCTAAAATGGCCTAGAAAAAGAAGCGTTATCCGAGACCGTCTATACCAAATTCCAGCAGGCGTCGGCCCTTGAAGGGATGTAAGGGGTGTGATGTCTTCAAAGACTGTGTCTGTTCCAGGATCTCCATTTTCTTGTTCTGATCGAAAAGAAACATGCCAGCATGTTTGACAGCTTGAAAGGCAACATCATGGGAGACCCCAGTGTCGTTTTTCATCGGTATCATGGGAAAGAGGTAAACTACATCCGGGGCCGTGAAATTCCCTGCCGTAAACATAAGATGGCTTGCCTATCGTGTGTCGTCATTATTGCGGAGCGATATCCGATACTTTACCGTATACTGTTCGGTCTACATCCGGCGGAGGACAGACTCGAACAATCTGATAAATTACAGACTTTTCATATCACTTCTGGAACATACATTGTCTGAGCTTACAAAAGACACTTCCGTATCATCCAAGAGGTGTTGTAGATCTGTAATTTTGAACAAGTAGGACAGCACATGACTCGAAAATGGTGGGTTACGTTGGGGTTACGTCGGTAGAGTTTAGCTGATTGGCTGATGAAATCACGTGGTGTTGATTTCAGGGAATTTTCTCTTATAATTGCCGAAAGTAGGCTGAAAATGGATATGCACGCTCTCAGGGTCAGTCTTACTGCGTATAGAGGACTCACATGTTTACAGGTTGTGCCGTAAAATCATCGGATTCGACTTCGGCGCTCTCTACCTATGTATGTATGGCTCAACCCGTAACGGCGGGCCATTAGACACGACGGCTGCTCGATGGACAAAAGTTCAGGAGCCAGTGATTTACGAAATATCTAGTACAACATAGTGGCTGGACTGGGAAGCGTAGTATGTACCCAAAGGCCAGATTCAGTCGAAGGCGCTGAACTAATACTTGAAGATAGCTTTCACTCAGCTGGAGAGATGGCCGAGGTCGATGAGGTGGAAGTTGTAGAGGTCATGGACAGGACGGTGGACCGAATGCGTCGCCGGGTCATACACCAGTGGCGACGGTACATGTCACTCACTGGATTGGTGGGAGAGAGATTTCTGGGGACATGTGCCCCTCGATGTCGTCAAGCATCTGACCCAAAACCGTATCGTCGGGCTGGACATCCATGGACGTATCGAATGTGAGTATAGCACGGCTGTCCCTGAGCTCCTCGCTCCTCGAGCGTTGGGCATGTGGTGCCTCTCTGACCTAGTTTAGACAGTCAAAAAATCGAACGTTGGTGCTGTCTTAATTGACTGGTTCGCTTGAAGACTTGACCATAGTGGAACAAGGCGCCTCCTACAACACATGAGAAAGTGCAAGGATATAAGGTATAGGTGACGTCAATACCGCGGGTAAGGCGGGTAAACCCGCGAGTAAGATGGCGAGTACGATTGGTACGGTAAAACTGGGCATGCCTGCATCCGGGCGCGCGCGACGAGGTCGCTTATTTTCCTCCCACGCCTCGTCATAGATCCGCGCGACTTATATCGATCCTGTGTATATTCCACTATGAAAATATCCAATTAATTTGAAATAAAATATTATGTTATACTAACCGATTTATTCAGATCGGACATGTCTGAACCCGATTATTGATGCTTTATACATCAGAGCCCAGCTTAGCATATATGTTTTGAGGTATAGGGAAAGAGGAGAGAGGATGATGTGGCGGAGGAGGAGGAGGAGGAGGAGGAGGAGGACAGTTTGTTTTTGCACTCAATAGAAACTTTAAATCAGGGACGTTAAAAAACCATGAGCAAATCGTTTATAACTTCTGTTATAACGATGTCGGGAGGGAATTTACATTCTCAGAGAAACCATCGAAAACATGACATCGTCACTACTGTAGCTTTACCATTTCGACTATGTTAGCGATGCTGATAAGTGGATTAAACCAGGCTACGGCATTGGTGAGGCAAGAAGCGCGTCAGAATGGTGAACAGAGTCGACTTTCACCCCAGGATATCATTAGGAGAAATTCAACTGATACTCAACGTGTTGACAGCATTCAAATTACATCCATATAACCGACTCAACGAGTTTTGGGGCGAGCTAAAGCGAAACTCGATAGACAGAGTCAAAAAGCAGGCGTTCAAGCGTCGGTAAAGAGAAAGCGGATAGACAGTCACTTCGAGGGGTGCAAGAAGACATCTAGAAAATGTATTGGGGGAAATGGAATAGACATTTCAAATAGTGATATGTAAGGTCAGATACTTGGGTACACTCACTCTTGGGTACGAAAATAAGAACAGGAAATTAATGACTATCTGCTGGGGAGATGGTTGTATAGAAGAGGAGAAGGAGGGGTAAAGAATATGTTATATAATATAAACGTAGAGAAATGATTTTAGAATTAGTCTACTTCTTGACAATGAATCGTCAACAAGACAAACAAATATATGATCTGTCAGAAAACATCAACATATATACCAAATGGGGACTCGACCGATCAGAACAACCGTGGCTCAAACAAGATTAACAGAACATCCATTTGCTATGATGGTCAGCGGCCCAACTGGTTGTGGGATGACATCATAGATTATGAAATTTTTGGACCGTGCTAATGTTGATCCCTCTCCGCATCGTATGATGTTACAGTAAATGACAAATTGTTAACTTTCTTTCAGGCATATCTCATGACGGCGAAGCGTATTACTTCCATCTCAACCAAACCAACGTTTTGTGCTGCACCTTGTGATGGGTGACGTAAAGCGAAAGCTTCGCATCACAGAAATGTATCTATAATTTATCTGACCTAGAATTTCTTTCCTCGGGGCAAGGCATCTCGAGATAACACGCTAAACTCTCAGTACTTCGTTCTACTCACTCACTCCTGCAGTTGATAGACCGCAAATCCATACATTCGGGACACGGGTCTTTCCTCAGGATAAGATTCATTTCTTATCATTTCATATTCAGTTCATATTCATTTGATATTTTCACAGTGGAATATACACCTGATCGATATGCGTCGCGCTGGTCTATGACGCGGCTAGGAAAAACCCGGTGATCTCGTCGCGCGCACCCGGATGCACGCATTGAGCAGTTATACCGTATCAGTCTTACCCGCCATCTTACCGGGGGGTTTACCCTTTTCCACAACTTTTAACAACAATCATCACATTGTTCCGTCGCTCTCTCGTGGAGTAACCTTCTGTGGCTCCGTGACGCATCCCATACAAAAATGACCGTGCGCATGTTATACAAGTATACTGCGAGGCATGATACAAGTATAGTACAAAGCATTGATACAAGTATACTGCAAGGTATAGCTTTCTCCAGCAAAAGAAGTACTAAGAAACATCAATTCGCAAGAAGTACTAGCAAATCTCTAGAATAAATTCGTTATAGCTCCAGCAGACAAATCTCCAAACAATATTATATGAATAGGTAAATATTACCTTTACCAGGAGCTGATGGAAGAATTGACTCGACCAATCAGAATTGCGTATGCGACCATCATGTTTTAGCAGGTGACCGATCAGCATATAGAGAAAAAGATTTACCTCCATAATTTCACTTCAATCGGCATATCAATGCAGGCGTAGACAACCATGTATCTGCAGAGACATTATTAGAAAGATGAGCCTAATGGGAGGTAACTCGATCTTGATTTTGAATACTACAACGCGCATGCGTAAGATAGCTATATCATATTCAAGCTATGTGATGTAAGGATTTTAAGACGATGAATTAAACATATTAGTGACGTAGCAATGACGTCATCAGATCAGAAGTAAGGTTATATATGTAGCATAGAAAATAATTATAAGACGTCTAACCACAAGCAGTGTGGATAAAAGAAAAAGAGGCATAAATGTTGGTATACTATGAGAAACAAACTAAGCAGGAGAGACTCAGCAAGAAAAACGCAAACTCAAGTTATGGAGCGATAAAATTTTGTTAAGCAAGTGATAATAACTAATTTCAAAATAATATACATTAACATATTTGTTCATCCATAAATCTTTCCCATAAAATTTACTTTATTCAAACATATATTCAAATTTCAAACATAGTATTCGGTTTACAAAGTTCAGTTGCTGGAATAATTATGTACATGTGACTGACGACGGCAGCGGCGGTGGTGTCGGTGATGGCGGCGACGGCGGCGGTAGTGCCGGTGGTGCGGAGATGATGTAGAGTGCTCATCTCTCTGTTGACATCATTACTGCATTTCTGCGTTAGAATCAATGTTCTTATCAACATCATTGTCATAGATAATCTAACTGTCTCTCTCAATCAACTTATCAAATAGACTTTTCCGCGCCTTAATCGCCTACATAAGCGCTTCGTCGTAGTCTATGTCGTTTAGCGTGCGTAGACGCCTCTTTGGTTTCAAATTTCCGGATGATTATAGTCGTTTTGCAGGTTTTGTTAATTCAATACTTGATAGTATTCTTCATCTCCGGCATGTAATCATCCACGGCCATTTCACCCGATTCATCGTCGTCATGGCCTTGCTTCAAGTACTGTTGTTTCCTACTCTTAATATTATCTCTTTCCAAACATTAAATTTAATACGTTTCCGAGCAACTATCTCTCTGGGATGAATGCTTTCGTCATAATCACTCTCATCATCTGAAAAGTAATTTCATTTACAGTGAGTCATTTCAACTTCTTTTATATCCAGGATTTGACCCTGGTCCAGTTGTTGCTCATCCTGTTTGGACCAGGATGGGGATGTTCGTGTATATAGACCGTTTCCATCTTGTACAGTGTGTTCAATCTCCTTCGGTTTATGAGTTGTACCCTCCTCTAGTATATGTTTCTTCAACCTTCGACTTTCAGACCTAGTTGGTTTCAGGGCCATAAAGAGATGACCGTATGGTGTAGAGACGGCATTTTCATTCTGTAGAAGGGCATGACCCTAAGACGACAAAAGGCTTGTGCGCGATCTTAGATATTACAACGCATGGTCGTCTGTTGACTCGGGTGATGGTCTGTACATAACCCTTCTAGATAGATTCCAGTCCGGCTTTGAGATTTCACGAAGACTTGATATGAATAACAACACAACAGGCATTGCTGAAGATATGTTTTACTCTATATGCATTTCGTACCAGCTACAACACGTAGTTTGTGAACTCTACCGGTGGCGATAGGAGAGATGATGGTATAAACTCTAATTTGAAATCCAAACATTCTCTTTTATACTGTCCTGAACGAATGTGGGTGCATGCCAGACCCATCAAATTCTCAGTACAATTATGACAGTTCGTGTCGCTATCTGTCTCAAACATAAAACATCCTCATCAGACTCGAGATTACCAAGTACGAATTCAGTGTAGTTATACAGCCATCCAATATGAAACCATATAAACTGAATTTATATAACTGTTTCTCACAAATATCTGTGTACATAGATGTTTTACAAAACCTGACCTAAAAGGTCGTGAAATGGAATATCGGAAATAGCTTTGTCAAAACAAGTAGCACTGGAAATTAAAACACATCATAATATAGATATATGTACTGCGACATTTAAAATATGACTTCTAGTTTGCATGCACAAAATACTGAGACAGGTATGGTGACTATGAAATCTACCTTTACATGAAAGTATGGTGGCTAAGAAATCAATATTTCACAATACGTTTTCCTGAAGTAATCGAGTTATCTCTGATACATACGACGACCTAGTAAAGAAAAATGTTTCATGTCAATAGGGTTATTGAATAGTAGGACGTATTGGCAAATCATGCCGATATCCCTGGAGGCCTTGCCCTGGTCGAATAAATTCTGTACTATGTAAATCACAGATACTTTAGTAAACAGATATGAAATTCTCGTATCCTGCTTGGCCTCAATCATAATATCGTCCACTATTATCAAGTTCCTCACAGCAGGATCGAAATAACCGTCATCTGCCAGGCTTAAGGGTATACCGTTTACAAACTCTTTGCGAGGAACTCGACTTCCCATATCCTGGTATATGGACTGTCATTTGCTGCAACAGTAACAGGGATGGGCTCAATATAATTATCGAGTCCTCGTAATAACTTATCTCTCCGCATGGTTTTCCCACTTTCAGTAGGTCCGGCAGCTTTCATCGTAAATGGATGATGTAAGCTCTCCTCTGATGTAAGTGTTGACTCATCTTTGTTCAGAGGAGACCGCATTTCTGGTAGATCCCCCTTTACATGTCGTTTAGGTGTCTCCACACAAATCTTGGAGGGATAGTCTTTCCGCTTTCTTCCTTACGAATGGATGTGATGCTTGGAAGTTGACTTTTTGACGCCGTCTCTCGAGGTCTGCTTTAGCCCGTTCTACACATTGCTGAGTTAGAGACATGGGTGTTATTTTAACCCTGCCGGCACGTGGGTGAACAGTTGAACTTCTCCTATCAATATCCTGGGGTGAAGGTTGACCTAGTCTTCTAAGCTTCCATCATGCTGGTGCGTTTCTTCACTCACCAAATCTCTAGCTTGGTCTATCGTACGCATAATTATCGCATGATAAATCGACTTAGTGACGATGTGATGCGTTCGATGGTCTCTCAAAGAATGGAAGTACTCGATACAGTCAAACTATACGTTTATTATATATGTATATCTACTTCCGGTTTGATGACTTCTTCGTGACATTACTTGCTTACCTACGAGTCTAGGCCATCTCAGCAGTAGACGCGTGTTATAAGGCACCACCACAGCCACCACCGCCACCACCACCGCCAACGAATAAATCTACCCGATGGAACTTTGAACCCATAGTCCCAACTCGGAAGGCCGAACTCAGCGAGTGAATATGATTTAACGTCGCTTTCAACTATATTTCAGTCATATCACGACAGATTCAGTTTTATTCCATATATGGTACAACATGAGCATAAAGTATTAAATGTACAAATTACTGACTAGATGAACGATGAACAATATAATAAATAAATATATGTATATGCATAAATATATGCAAATTATCGGCTCTACCGGTCCTCAAGATGTGGCAGAAGATGTGGAGATTAAAAGTTTACGTTCGTTAACAATTTCGTGTAGTAATTGTCCAACAAAAGTAGAGATGACCACTGGACGAAACAATATATCGAGACAGTTTTCTGATGAAGTAGGCCCTTGTGTTAGCGGTATAGTAAAAATTCTGAATAAAGTGTTGTAAATAAAATGTTTCATCGATGGTCGATGCTGGACATTCTATAATAAAATGAACATCTTCACACAGTCTGCATTTCCTGTCCGGTTTCTCAATTTCCGGCATCGACCATACAGTTTCTATTTCAAGCCTATGGGCACAAATGCGTAGTTTAGTTGTTATCTTTCTATGAACATGGCTGTTAATCATCGTGTATGATTTTGTAATGAATAAGTTTTTCGGACCCTTGGAGATTATTATTAAAGCGCGATACATAATTTAAGACATAATGTTTTCATAGGCGTGCTAAATCGTTATTTTACGCACGGCTAGTGTGGAAAAGTTTATATTAACGATTTAGCACGCCTATGAAAAATTATTTCTATTCTATTGCACTACTCAAATTGATTATCAACAAAGATTACGATGAAAGATTGGAAAAATATGTTAAACGTTCACAACCTTCCTTTCCTTTGTTGAAATGTGCCTTCCGCCTCAGTTGGCAGAGTCTTTCTGTCACACGAGACTGTGTGAAACATACATGCATACAAGCCTATTTGTGTGTCATTCTTAATCAATTTCACGATGGAACCAACAGTTAAACTTGAGACAGAAATTTACGTCTTTATTACTGATATAAAACGAATTTAATGCCTTTGAATATCCGTATTTCCCATTTCTTTCACATTTTCGGTCCCTGGTTCATTTCGTTTTTTAGCCAGATTTCCTAATTTCTCATCGTCATCGAAGGAAAATCTACCTTTGTTCAGCTGATCACACAGGAAGAAGAGATTCATCATCTGAGTCTCTCATGAACTCTTCGATCTCCGCTTCTCTAGATAATTCGTATCTGAAATCACGTCTTGTTTCTCCTGTTGATCTGTTTCTTATTGTGTAACACTCGTATGTCCCAATTGGTTTGTAAATATCTGCGATTATACATTTTCTGCGTTTAAAATAAACTAAATTTCGTACTTGCAGGGTATCCATTCTACTTGTTTATTGGATTGTGTAGGCAGACGAGAATTTGTCCTGCCATTTATCACCCGCCCTGTGAAATGGATTCTCCCCAGTGAACACCTGTGCGTGTCAAGATCACGGGTGTAGATTTCATAAGTCACAAATTTCTTAACCGTGCTAAATCGTCTAATAATTGCACGGTTATTAGTGTGTAATAGGTGTAAGTCTTATAGAATTAAGTAATAATGTTTTCATAGGCGTGCTAAATCGTTATTTTACGCACTGTTAGTGTGGGAAAGTTTAAAATTTATCAACTTTCCCACACTAACCGTGCGTAAAAAATCACGATTAATCTATTCTATTGCACTACTCAAAATGATTATGAAACAAGATTACAATGAAAGATTGGAAAAATATGATAAACGTTCACCTTTCTTCCCTTTGTTGAAATGTGCTTCCGCCTCAGTTTAGCAGCGTGCCAATATCAATGAACGAGTTTATGTGGTCTCGCAGAAGGGGGCGCATTCTTTCTGCCACCTGAGACTGTGTGAAACATACATGCAAACAACCAACAGTTAAACTTGAGTCAGAAATTTGCGTCTTTAATAAATATTAATTTACATCTTTCTCTCAAACATGAAAAATGTTGTCGTATTTATTTAACTAGGAAGGAAATTTATGTCCACGGTGCTATTGGAAACATTGGTATTTTGGAAAAACCGCCAAGATGTGATGACTGGGAAACAGATGTGAAATTACAAACATTTGATGTCGAGCTACTGTTACATAACGTGGTCACACTTGTTGTAAATGTTTCAGAGCCAGCAGTTTGCAATAATTCACTCATTTGCCACTGCCTCGGAACGGACGGTTTCCGCGCATAACTTCTGACACTGGTTTCATTTATGTGGCCTGTAACCGACATCACATCAATGACAGACACACCCGCCTCAAGCAGAACCGTGGCGGTTGATGATCAACCTGTAATCATCTCGGTCGTCTATACGCGGCAAGACTGACCCTGGGATCGTGTGTATCCATTTTCAGCCTACTTTCGGCAACTGCAAGAGGGAATTTCCAGAAATCAATACCACGTGACTTCGTCAGCCAATCAGCTAAAGTCTACCGACGTTGCCCCAACGTAACTCGCCATTTTCGAGTCATGTGATGTCCTACTTGTTCAAAATTACAGATCCACCACACCTCTTAGATGATACGAAAGTTATACATACCTATATATTTTGTAAGCCCATGCAGGCAATATTTGTTTCAGAAGTGGTATGAAAGCCTGTAATTTATCAGATTTCTTGAGTCTGTTCTCCGCCGGATGAAGGCCGAACAGAATCCGGTAAAGTACCGGATATCGCTCCGCGATAATGGAGACCCACGGTTCGCAAGCCATCTTATGGATGGCGAAGTATACGCAAATGGGTTGTTGATCTCAATCAATGGTTGGTGTAACGGCGACTCAAGTTTGCATCTTAATACCGGTATATTTAGAAGCTGATTTTTGTTAGATCTAAACGTTGTTTCTTTAGATGTAGTTATTTATAGGACTTGATTAATAATATAAAACGAATTTAATACCCTTAAATACCCGTATTTGCCTATCGGTCCCTATTCATTTCGTTTGTTAGCCAGATCTTTTAATTTCTCATCGTTAGCGGAGGAAAGCCTACCTTTGTTCAGCTGATCACACTAGTGTTGTGTCTCAGTTAAAACAGCAAAAAGCCATCCATCATCTGCGTTTCTCATGAACTCTTCGATCTTCGCTTCTCTAGATAATTCATATCTGAAAGCACGTCTTGTTTCTCCTGTTGATCTGTTTCTTATTGTGTATAACACTCGTATGTCCCAGTTGTTTTGTAAATATCTGCGATTATACATTTTCTGCCTTTAAAAAAAACTAAAGTTCTTACTTTATGGTATCCTTCTATTTGTTTATTCGATTGTACAGGCAGACGAGACTTTGTCCTGCAATTTATCACCGCCCTGTGAAATGGATTCTCCCGAGTGAACACCTGTGCGTGTCAAGACCACGGGTGTACATTCCATACGTCACTAAGTTCTTAACCGTGCTAAATCGTCTAATAAGTGCACGGTTATCAGTATGTAATAGGTGAAGTGTTATAGAATTAAGAATAGCCTGCAATAAGTTATTTATATCGTGATTGCGTTGGAGCAATAATTCGAGGACAGATTCAATTTGTCCATCGTTAAGTATGTATGCCATTCATGTAGCAAATACTAATGACACAATTGTCGCAATTGCAGTTGTCAAATTGCAAGCTAATGTCGTAATTGCGTGATTAACAGGCGAATCTGCATGCAAAGTCAACCGCTATTGTCGCTATTGCGGATTAGCTGGAGACTCTACATGCAGAGTCGACGACTAATGACGCAATTACGACAATTGAGTCATTGGTATAGTTGCTATTGCAATTTCTCATTGTCGTACTTGCAACATTAACTGTTACCAGTGTATATCTCAACCGCTAAAGTCACAGCAAAGAGTGTTTGTAACCTAGTCAGGGGACTAGTAATTATCTCCTGTGAATACCTGCATGTTGGCCTATAGGCCTACATATGATATGATCTTCGTTTCCTTGTGAAGTTAAGGTCTTGTCGGGAGGTCGCAATTTATAGGCTGATGACATTGATCTTTGATATGTGATGACTTCGTCACCTGTGCGTTGACCTATGACCTCGACTTTGACCCTGACCTTTACTTTGACCTAGTTTTGTTCACTAAATCAGTTAAAATGTGTATTGTGCTTTTTTCCGTTACTATGCAACCGAGACTTTTTATATTTCGCTACACACTAGTCCAGGGCTTCCTCTATTGGACAATATCGCTGATAGTTACATTGAATCGACAATTGACACACTGATCCAGAAATGGTTCTAGAAAAGCCCGAGCCTCGATTTCACGCTCATTTTCTAGCTCCGACTTGCAGGCAACGTTGGTTGTATATTTTTGCTGATTTGCAGATTTTCTTTGCAAAATTTAGTGTGAAGTCTTTGGTTCAGACTCACATAGGTCGACAATTTCCCCAACGTTATGATTCGTAATCAAATCTGATATCAGAGTTGTATAATATGATAGGTTTTATTAAGGTATCAAAATGAGTAGTAGGGTAAGGGGATATTCATTATGATTTTGCTGGGGGAGGTAACTCTTGCATCCACCAGGGGGCGCTGTTTCCAGGTTAAAGGTATAGGGGACGCCCCATCGCCTTTTACCTCTGTGGCGCCTGTGGCGCCAGGGGGCGCCACCAGCTGCGTGTGTATTCCTCCGCGGTGATGCGGTCTGATGGTGATGCGGTTGCGGGAAAAAGCTTCCGCGGAGAAAAAGTAGTCCCTAGACTTGAAATACGCTGCATGGTCCGATTGGGTCGAGTGAGGTATCAAAGTGAAGCATTCGTGAAGGGGTATCCAGTCATGGGTGGGTGCATGTAAAATTAGGATTTTTGCCCGGAACTATAAAAAGCGGAATACGGACTTTACCCCTAAAATAGGGGAAAACCCCTATCAACCCTAGCCAAAAGGGCTAATATCGGTCCCCGGGCTTATTGGGACCTGCCTATCAAGTCAATGGGGTGGGTGCATGTAAAATTAGGATTTTTTACCGAATCTATAAAAAGCGGAATACGGACTTTACCTCTACAATAGGGGTCTGTATTATACAATATAAGGGAAAATGCCTGTATGGGGTATGGGGATGGTCATTTTTTTTTCGTGAGCTTTACTATGGGTTGTGGGGTCGCGTTTTTCTCGTCTCGCCAAGAATGGGTGGGTGCATGTAAAATTAGGATTTTTGCCCGAAACTATAAAAAGCGGAATACGGACTTTACCCCTAAAATAGGGGAAAACCCCTATCAACCCTAGCCAAAAGGGCTAATATCGGTCCCCGGGCTTATTGGGACCTGCCTATCAAGTCAATGGGGTGGGTGCATGTAAAATTAGGATTTTTTACCGAAACTATAAAAAGCGGAATACGGATTTTACCTCTACAATAGGGGTCTGTATTATACAATATAAGGGGAAATGCCTGTATGGGGTATGGGGATGGTCATTTCTTTTTCGTGGGCTTTACTATGGGTTGTGGGGTCGCGTTTTTCTCGTCTCGCCAAGAAAATGACAATGGGAAGGGTCCCAGAGCGAATCGGTGAAAGTTTTGGGAAAAGTCACCGAGGTCTGTATATAGGCCCATAGGCTGGCCATGGGGGGTATAGGTCCAACCTGGAAAATGTACACACGTTCATTGTGATATGGATTGCTTGGATTTGTTTTTCACGTCTCGTCATTTAGAACACGATGGGAAGGGTCCCGGAGCGAAACGGTGAAATTTTTGGAAAAAGTCACCGAGGCCTGGGTAGCCCCATAGGTCTATACTGCATGGCTATGGGTGTATAGGTCCATACGGGGTGGACGTTTTGGGATCTAGGTGGGCCACTTATGGTGGTTCGATGGGGTCGAGTGAGGTATCACTGTGAAGCCTATGTGAGGGGGCAACCGATGGGATGGATGTGGGGTAGGAATATCGTCATTCTGCGCATGCGCAATAGACAAAGTGTATGGAAATAGACGTTTTGGGATCTAGGGAAGCCACTAATGGGCCGATTGGATCGAGTGAGGTATCAATGTGAAGCCTATGTGAGGGGGCATCTGATGGGGTGAGTGCGGGGTTGAAATATCGTCACTCTGCGCATGCGCAGTGGACAAAGGGTATGGAAATAGACGTTTTGGGGTCTAGGTTGGGCCACTAGTGGGCCGATGGGATCGAGCGAGGTATCCATGTGAAGCCTATGTGAGGGGGCTAGACTAGGGTGTCGTTTCCATTCTGCTGCGCAGGTCACGTGGGTTGTGACGTCACTTCCGGGTTCCACCTCCAAACCCAGAAGAGTTCCAATGTTCTCTTAGACGTCCGGATGTTCAACCTCCGGGGTTTTCCCCGGCCCGGCCCGGCCCCCCAGCGCGTGCGGGTTCTCCGGCCGCAGCGCGCGCGCGCGTCATCACCGGCAATGCGCGGATGAATGTCGGGTCAAAAGGTCAAAGGTCACATCCAGGTCAAAAGGTCCAAGGTCTCCCTTTCGGCAAGTTTCGGAAACAATGTTGCGGCATCGATATACAGAGCTTGAACCCCAAAAGGGGATTGTAAATTAACCTGGGAATGATGGGCAGTTCCATTTGGACCAATCAGCGGTCGAGAAAAAGAGCCAATGAGCGATCGATAAAAGAACCAATGGACGGGTACTAGAATTTCGCTCACGTCTGCGCCTACATCCGGGTACTGGGATGCTTTCGCCTACGTCCGCGCCTACATCCGGGTTCTTGTACACCCGGGTAATGTTTTCTGGACATGGATGGGTTACCTTTGGCTCCATTCTAGGCCACTGATTGGCTAATACGGTATTCAAAGCCAGTTTCATGCATTATGCTCATATAGAAAACACACAAGACAGGGTTTTTTGGTGAGATCTCATTTTTTTTATTCAGTGAACAACAACAACGTGAGAACAACCACGTGAAAACTGAAGCCCAGAACAGGGGTCTTGTACATTGAAAGAACTGAAGCCAAGAACAGGGGGCTTGTAAACTTAAGCCCAGAACAGCGGGCGTGTGTACATTGAAAGAACTTAAGCCCAGAACGGGGGTTGTACATTGAAATGATGGGCGGCCCAGTCATATACGAGTACATCGCGGTCCTCGGCCTTGGGGTACTCGTCAAACATCTGTACGATGGTAGATAAGGGTCTTCCCCGGCATCGATGGTACAGGTAAAACAAGCAATATTGTCCGCACACGCTACTGGCCAGGCTTTGCAACGTTTGACTGTTCCAACGCCACGTTTCTGTGCCTTGATCCATGAAGTCTGTTAAATCGGGATGGAGGGGTGGCAGGCCGTACGGGTCAAATTATTCGCCCTGCTGTTCTGTCAAATACACGCCCACCCAATGTTCACCGGGCCGAACCATCGGGTCCGTGTTGAGAACGTATGCAGCAGGATACATACGGTGTAATGGGAACACATCTCGACCGAACACCCCTTGAAAGACCATACGTGTCTCTGGGTCATTCTCCAGCACGGTGGTTATCTGGTCTGTATCCATGTTAGATGGAGAAGTCACACAGGACGTTGCGCGCCTTGTCCACTTGAATGATGTTGTCAAACTCGGCGTAGCAGATCACATTGACGGTGGTCCCGAGGGCTCGTGCAAAGTGGATTTCAACCGTAAATTGCCTTGCTTGGCTAGGGCCAGCTGATGGTCGTTCTCTAAGGTGGGGGTCAGATCGAAACAGAACAACGTGTATCCGTTCGCGTAGTCCTCCCGGCTGATCAAATTCCCTTCGTCCTGGTTGATTTGACCGGTAGCTGTAAACAGGCTCTGATAGGCTCGAATGAAATTCCTGCGCCCAAAGTTCGGTGTTAAGGCCGTGGCTGGGACCTGTTGTCCATCCACATGCAGGGCCACAAAATTGATGCCGAAATGTTTAAAGTCAAACGGATTCTCTGGGTAGGCTCCGCTGAAACTGGTATTTTCCACACAGGCCAGGATCAATCGCTTGGGTAGTTCCCCCAGGAACAGGTTTTCTTTAGAACACTTTGGTTTGTACACGTCGGATAGGGTACTGGGCTGGTTTTGTTTCGAAGGCTTTCATGTGTCCCAATTGAACGGCTGGATTCGGTTTCACTTTTCGGACATACAGGACTGCGTCTTGGATAACAATCTTACAGTCAGCTGCATGCCCGTCTACGTTAGTGGCCATCAAGGCGAAGGTCGGAGGCGCCCGTATCAGTCGGATTTTGATGGGGATCTTGTTCAAGAGGTACCGGTCTTGCATGAACATGTCTGCGTGCAGTCGACCCATGAGATCCACCGAGGCAGCGTTCGCAGTGAAAGCCTTCCGTTTGTTATATCCCACATTGTCCACCGTGTCCATGTGCTCGGGTGTGTCCTGGTAGAATAAAGCGTCTGTCAGCTGAGATTTTATAGCCTCTCTGCCATACGACAACAGTGTCTCGATGTAGCCTCGATAGGGGTACGTGTTGGTCGAGTCACTGATGAGTTTGTCGCTGAGAAAAATATCCACCTGTTGAAACATCGAGTGCAGCCAGAGATTCGTCGGGCCCACCGTTGCAGCTTGGATGATTCTGGAGCCATCCCCATTGACGACCTTGGCTTTCACATACAAGTATGTATGGGCTAAATCCACATAGGCCGTATCCGCATTACTGATGGTGAACTCGATGGGCCCTGTTTCGTTGATGCTGGAGAGCGGGAGATGCTCCACCTATAATCCTTGTTCGGCACTGGTCTGTGTGGGCGGCACGGTCCACAAATCAAATTCACTGTTGGTGGAGGGACAGGACTCGGCGTGGATGAAGGACATGTTTAAGAAAAGATATCCTGAGTCTTCGATGTGCGTCGTCGCTGGGTCGGTCGTCGACTGGTGCGTGGTCTCGGTGGGGCAGCTCTTTTATTCCCTACGGTGCGTTGTGCTTTGGCCACCAAGACGCCTCCCGCTTCTTTGGGCCGCCGTTTCAAGGATTCTTTGGGTGCCGTACCCCCCAAGACATCACCGGCCACTTGCAGTCCACTGCGTACCGCTTGTTTGCCGATTGCTTTCACCCAACGCGTCACCAAGGGCAGGAACGTTTTGACGATGCTGCCGAGTATGTTCCCCAGCCCATGTCCTCGTTGCATGCGTTCACCGCTAAAGACCGGAAAGCCACCCCCGGCCTGTTGGGCATAATAGTCCATATAGCTGCGTGCATCGCACTCGTAAGGTACTTTCATTATGCAAAGTGGGGAGCACGTGCTTGTCGAAAATGAAGTGTCAGCACCGCTTTTCCTCGTTCGAATGCCACCGGTCGTCCCGTGTCATCTCTTATATCCACCGTGATCGTGTTGATGTCAGTTTGTCGTACGGGCAAGTAGAGCATGTGGGTGAAACTGTGGGTGACTTGACCTCCATACGTCTTTTTAATGGGGACCATCCGTAACAGAGGTGTGTTGATATCGCCCACGATGTGGTTGTCCACCACGTCCGAGTAGACGTAGAGTCCGTACATACCCGACTTCATATCCATCGGCATCTCGCCATGGTGTTCGGTGGGACCAGCGAACGTCTTTAGATCGAAACCCAGCATTTGCTGTAGGATAGAACTCAGTACGACACTCGCCTTGCCGGAGACGATAAGCTCTGCCTTGTCGTTGTGTGCGTTGTAATCGAAGTCCACGTGATTCTTGAAGGGATAGGATTTGATGGGTTTTGAAGTATTCGTGACCTCCCGTAGAGCCTTATAATGCAACAGTCTTGACAGCCCACCCATGAACTCCTTGGGAGTATCGTATTGGCCTTCGGTGAGGGTGAGTCGGGTGTTTTTGGCTTCGTAGGTCACGTCGTACCACACTTCATTGGCTCGCACGTTGTACCACGAGTAAGGGTATTGGATATCCACGAGGCCACATTCCCATCGTCCAGGTAAATGCAACGGTTGCGCTAACTGGGTCACGTAGTTGGCCACGGTGTTGTCAGGAAACACATCCAGCGAACTGTTACTGGGTAGGGTGAGATAAAACATGGCGACTGAGCTGTCCTGCTGCTGCTGTTGGTTTTAATAGGTGTTCCAGGCCTTGGGCGGTTGTGTTCGGCGTCGTGTTCGTCGCGGTGACTTGCTACGTGTCACGGCTCTGGAGATGTGGGGTGTCCTGATCAAGGATGGTTTTTTAAAGGTTTGAAAAGAAGGTGCCCGTTGTGGTGGTGGAGTTTTGGGGGTGACTCCGGTTCCCATTCGGATTCCCAAGAAGGTAGTGGGCCACTCGGCGATTGCTGGGTTCGCTGCATAAAGGCCCAGCGGTGGGGGTTCCCCACCGATTCCTGTGGTACATGCATGTCTTTCAAGCCTTGAGCGAAGACCTCCCATCCTCGAGGATCCGTGTGCGACCTGCGTTTACGCATCAGGTCATCCACTAAATCCGTCATGTGGGTGCCGGGAACCACCTGATTCTGTACCAGTAGTTCGCCTTTATCATTCCAAGTCATGTTAGGATTCTGTTTCATCCGTTGTAATACCAGGCCAGCTTGTTTCTTGAACGATGCAGGTACACTCTTCAGGACTTCGTCTTCCACCCACTGTGGGGCTGTGGTGCCTTACCCTGAGTAATGGCGGCTGTTGGAGCGGTGCTGAGAGTCAGCGGTGTGTCACGTAAGTATTGGTGAGGTGGTGGTGGGGTAGAGAGGGTTTTGTATTGGTCCATGAACGTCATGTACCGTTGAAGCGTCTCATTGTACCGTTGTACTTTCTCACTGTCGCTTAACCCCGGTCTCTGTAAGGTCTGTTGCATCTCTCCATCGAGGGTGTTTATGGTCTTCACCGTAGGTGGGACAGGGTAGGGCGATTGGAGGTTTTGAAGGAACCGTGATTCGACGAGGACCATTTTTTTCGTGTGGTTCATTGTCGTCCGAAGAATCCACCCAATACTGGACCCAACACGGAAGCGGCCAACGGTGCTAAGATGGCCCCGAGAAAGCCGCCTTTCTGTAACACCTTTTTCTTTTGTGTTTTTGGGACCCGCTTCTGGACTAGGGTTCGGAGACCTGTCTTAAGCTTGACCATCTGAGCCGGAGTCAGTGGTACGTTGCCTTTTAACAGGTTGTAACCGATCTCGCACAGACAGCGTACACGGTCAGGGTCAGCACCGCGTACAATGGTTCGGACCAACGCGGGTGGGGCCGTCTTCAATACACGGAGCGGCGGGGCGTGCTTCCGTACTCGCGCAGACATCATGTACAACTAATGCCAGAACCCACAACTCTGCCCTTTTTATCCACCTCAGAGAACAGAGACAAAGTCAACCATGCTGTGGTATTTATTCTTTTTATTATCCCCATCATCAAACACACACTCCAGCTGGGGGAGGCACTGTGGGTGTGTTTACATTATTTTTGCATGTACACGTGGTGGGCCTCTCCGCGAAAGATGCTGGTCCGTAGTCGAAGGTGGTCGGGGGTGGCTTGCTTGAGGTCGAAGAGCATATACCCGTGCTGAGGGGTTGTCGCATCTTTGAAGGCTTCCAACGCAAACGGTGTGCGGCCGGGATACATCTGTCTCGCCAGGTGCAGCAGTTGAGTGGTATCTCTCGGGTTTCTGAAGACCACCAGGTAGTGGGCATTTAAGCTGATGTTCAGATGTTCTTTGTTTTAATTGAACAGATTCTGCACAATGTAGATGATGCTGAGCCGTCGATGATGGCTGCCTTTGGTAAAGAGTTGGGTGACCCGCGCATCCGTCTCCGCCATGAGATCGTCCAGAACCACCAAGGTGTCGGGTTCCAAATCGGCCAGGTTGGGTAGGCCTTCCACGAACGTGATGTGGGGCATTGCTGCATACGCTGCCTGCCATTCTCCGTAACACCACACGACTCGAGCAATGGGTGGGGTGATCATGCTGTCGGCGTGTTGAAGGAGCTTCCGGACGAAGTGCGTTTTGCCGGAGCCCGTCGGTCCTGCGATGACGCAAGTGAAGGGATGCTGCCGCCCGAGGGTCCATGGTTCGAGGTGTATCCGTTGTCGTGGTAACCCGCTCTTGTAAATTTGGTACGAGTGAACTGGAGTGGTGGTGGTGGGTACAACGTCGGTCGTCGTTGTCTGTTCACTGTGAGGGATGAAATCCGGTGGGTTTTCAGACGTAGTGGGTGTACTTGGTGTAGTGTGAAAGCCTGATGTGGCCTCGGTGGCAGACAACTTCTCGCCTGATACGGGGTTGACTGGTGCCATCTGTAGACTGGTTTCACTGATGGTTGGTGTTCTCAGTTGGTTAAGTAGCGTGCTGACATAGGCTACGTCGTAAAACACACCTCCGTACAACGTTCCGTTTTCAAAAATCTGCCTCCACTGTGTAGGTAGAAAGTTCTGCTGTGTTTTTACGACAGGTTGTAATTCCGTCTCGTAAAATGTCCCTAGCAACGGTTCCCCTTGAAGATCTTCCAGTTCATAGACTCGCTGCTGTCGGGGTAGGCGCCGTTTAATCAGGAAGTGCTCATCGCTCCAGTTGGGCAAGTAACTTTTCTCGAACTTGCCCTTTACTTTACTGATCCGTACAGGGTCCCCGACCTTGTACACCGCCTTCGTCGTTCGCTGCGATGGCCTGGGGTACAAGACACGCCGGACTTGGGCTTCATTGCGTTGGGTCACGGTAATGGGGGCTCTCTATACTTCGATGATAGGCTCGATTGTAACCCCTCACCAGTTTCGGGAGAACATCGATGTACCGCCTTGTATTCTCATAGGTGAAATATTTATA
>JAVTVY010044318.1:0-20971 GCA_036873755.1 Hanleya hanleyi | reverse complement strand
CACCATTTATTCGTTTTTGAGGAGCGTGATTACATCACACTCTCCTAAAATTGATCCAGGTGAGTGGAAACAACACTCCTTACAACTACTTCTCTACATACTGAATGCCTTCGAGAGTGTGATATAACATTAGGGGAGCGATTTACAGCACTCCTGCTATTATCAAAAACGAAAGACAGAGACACGAGAACTCTTTTGTTGTTCAACACACGCTTAATTACATAAAGCGAGTAGTAAAGAAGCTCATTAAAATGAAGAAAAAGTCGTAGCGTACAGGCTTGAGTTGTGGCAACGAACACAAACGCAACGTAAGCATGCAAGGCAGAGAAAACCTCTTTAAGTTCTCCCTTGATCATAGAATATCAAATAAACATAATAATACTTGATATAACAAGAGGTTACATTTTGGTAGGAACAATGAACTGAATGCATGAAAGTGAAACTACCAAAAACTGCACAATCCGAACAGAAAAATAACATGGAAATTGACGGACTGCTTATAAAGAATCGGATCTCCCCGGCGGGGAAAAACGAACTCGTCGCATCAGACGGGAATACATCCCACTATACAACCGAAGATTTACACAAAATTCAATGCATAAATTCGAGAATCAACGAAGCAAACTTGTTCGTTTATCGTTCAGATCCCGACAAAATATCTCCGTCACCATAGGCTCACATACTGACCGATAACAAAACACGGGATCGAGAGAGTCCCGGCTAAGAATGGCCACGATTTGGTGTAAGACTCACGAAATATAATTGACAAAAGATCTGCTGAAACTTGTATTGTCAGTCTTTTGTCCAGGATATTACCTTCAATGGGAAGTCCCACACCAAAGCCCCGCCGAAAGAATCCTTGTTGTCCAGACAAAGTGAAACACGTTTGAACAAGTCAAACCACTCATACAAAGTCCCACATTCTAACACAGCGGCCCGAAACACATTGTTCGTGTGGAGACCGCGAAATTGAATACACACTGTCTAGCATCACGCAGACAGTGTTCTTAGTTGAGCGTGGGAGCTCATATTCACTTTTAGAAACATCGTCGGACGTTCATTTCAAGATATAGAAAATCATGGCTAAAAATTTAGAAACTCCGACAAGAGCAAATTATTTTAGCGACTTACGTCCGAAGACACTAAACAAGTGGCTGACCGTGTGAGGGTCTAAGCGAGTTCAACAAACGTTCTGAGAACACCAACATCTCGCCTTGCGGGGTCATCCGCCAAAGGTGCAGCAGTATTGAAAGCATACATGTAGAGCAAACAATAAGGTCTGGAATAGGTGATGTGGTACAGACAATAATGTCTGGAATAGATTATCTGGTACAGACAATAACATCAGTCCCATGAAGGATTACTGGCAAAAGTTAATCCCACGTAGGATGGATAGGTCAGTGCTGTCGGATTACTGGTACATAGTCCATGTGAGATTACTGCTGGATAGGCCAGTCCTGTGTAGGATTACCACTGGGTGGGCCAGTCCCATGTTATTACTGATGGATAGTCACCTGTGGGATTACTGCTGGATAGTCCAGTCCCAAGTGGGATCACTGCTGGATAGTCCAGTCCCAAGTGGGATTACTGCTGGATAGGCCAGTCCTGTCTGGGATTACTGCTGGATAGATGAGTCTCGTATGGGATTAATGCTGGATAGGACAGTCCCGTGTGGGATTACTGCTGCATAGGCAGTCCCGTGTGGGATTACTGCTGCATACGGCAATCCTGTGTGGGATTATGGCTGAGGAGGCCAGTCCCGTGTGGGATTACTGCTGGATAGGCTAAACCTGTGTGGGATTACTGCTGCAAATTGCAATCCAGTGTCATATTACATCTGGATAGGTCAGTCCCATGAGAGATTACTGCTGCATAAGCCAGTCCTGTGTGGAATTACTCCTGGATAGGCCAGTCCCATGTTGGATTACTTCAGGATAGGCCAGTCCAGTCTGGGATTACTGCTGGATATGTCAGTCCCGTGTGGCATTACTGCTGGATAGGTCAGTCCTGTGTGAGATTACTGCTGAATAGGCCAGTCCCAAATTGGATTACTGCTGGATAGGCCAGTCCTGTCTGGGATTACTGCTGGATAGATGAGGCTCGTATGGGATTAATGCTGGATAGGACAGTCCCGTGTGGGATTACTACTGCATAGGCAGTCCCGTGTGGGATTACTGCTGCATACGGCAATCCTGTGTGGGATTATGGCTGAGGAGGCCAGTCCCGTGTGTGATTACTGTTGGATAGGCTAATCCTGTGTGGGATTACTGCTGCAAATTGCAATCCAGTGTCATATTACATCTGGATAGGTCAGTCCCATGAGAGATTACTGCTGCACACGCCAGTCCTGTGTGGAATTACTGCTGGATAGGCCAGTCCCATGTTGGATTACTTCAGGATAGGCCAGTCCAGTCTGGGATTACTGCTGGATATGTCAGTCCCGTGTGGCATTACTGCTGGATAGGTCAGTCCTGTGTGAGATTACTGCTGAATAGGCCAGTCCCAAATTGGATTACTGCTGGATAGACCAGTTCGGTCTGGGATTACTGCTGGATAGTTGATTTCCGTTTGGGATAACAGCTGGATAGGTCAGTCCCGTATGGCAATACTGCTGGATAAACTAATGCCATTTGGGATTACTGCTGGATAGGTCAGTCCCGTGTGGGATTACTGCGGGAGAGCTGTGGCCTAGGAAAACATGAAACATGTCCATCAAGTTCTATAATCATCCCACGAAAGGTTCAACAAACTTTCCATGTACAGATCTACCTGTAAATTTTTGCCCAACAAAAACCTTATCAATGGAAAGATACAAAGTCTAAACTGCAATAATTAGGAAAAAATTTCATATTTAATGTCATATTTCTTAAATAGCACATGCACATCATTGAATCACATTGAATTTGGGTAGCAAGTGTCAAACTCATCCAATCAAAGCTGACAGCTTCAGAAAACTTTCCGTGTACATGTATATACATGTGCATTATTATTGGCAGATTAAGACAAAACCCTCAAAATTTGAACAAAAATTAATATTTCATCTCCTAAATATCACAGGTACATCTTTTAATCATAAGAAACATGTGTATCAAGTTTCATAATCATTCAATGACAGCTGACAACTGCAGCAAACTGTGGTGTACAGATGTACATGTGCACTTCAGCTAAACGCAAAACTCAATCAGTTGCCATAATTTGGAGAAAAATTAATATTTCATCTCAAAAATAGCACAAGTAAATCCTCCAATCATAAGAAACATTTGTACCAAGTTTCGTAATCATCCAATGAGAGCTGACAACTGCAGCAAACTTATCATGTACATGTATATGTATACATGTAGAGGCCTACATGTACTACAATTTACCTAAACAGAAAACACTTCATTTGCCATAATTTGGAGAAAAATTAATATTTCTTGTCAAAAATAGCACAGGTACATCCTCTAATCATAAGAAACATGTGTACCAAGTTTCATAATCATCCAATGACAGCTGACAACTGGAGCAAAGTTACCATGTAGATGTATATGTATACATGTAGAGGCCTACATGTACAATTTACCTAAACAGAAAACTCTTCATTTGCCATAATTTTGAGAAAAATTAATATTTCTTCTCAAAAATAGCACAGGTACATCCTCTTATCATAAGAAACATGTGTACCAAGTTTCATAATCATCCAATGACAACTGACAACTGAAGCAAACTTACCATGGACATGTATATGTACAATTTACCTAAACAGAAAACTATTCATTTGCCATAATTTGGAGAAAAATTAATATTTCTTGTCAAAAATAGCACAGGTACATCCTCTAATCATAAGAAACATGTGTACCAAGTTTCATAATCATCCAATGACAGCTGACAACTGGAGCAAAGTTACCATGTAGATGCATACATGTAGAGGCCTACATGTACAATTTACCTAAACAGAAAACTCTTCATTTGCCATAATTTTGAGAAAAATTAATATTTCTTCTCAAAAATAGCACAGGTACGTCCTCTTATCATAAGAAACATGTGTACCAAGTTTCATAATCATCCAATGACAACTGACAACTGAAGCAAACTTACCATGGACATGTATATGTACAATTTACCTAAACAGAAAACTATTCATTTGCCATAATTTGGAGAAAAATTAATATTTCTTGTCAAAAATAGCACAGGTACATCCTCTAATCATAAGAAACATGTGTACCAAGTTTCATAATCATCCAATGACAGCTGACAACTGGAGCAAAGTTACCATGTAGATGTATATGTATACATGTAGAGGCCTGTATGTACAATTTACCTAAACAGAAAACTCTTCATTTGCCATAATTTTGAGAAAATTAATATTTCTTCTCAAAAATAGCACAGGTACATCCTCTTATCATAAGAAACATGTGTACCAAGTTTCATAATCATCCAATGACAGCTGACAACTGCAAGAAACTTTCCAAGTACAGATGTACATGTGCACTTCAGCTAAACGCAAAACTCATTCATAGGGATTTTAACATTAGAGTACCCCAGGGGTAGTACCCCCAGGCGGCATACCCACCCCCCACATTTTTTTATATTTTTTTTATATTTATTCTAATTTTTCTAGATTTTTTTTTAACTTGCTAAACCAAAAACCCATTCATTTCCAGGCAGGGGACACCGACACCGACGTCGACACCGACAGCGACACCGACACCGACGACGACATCCTCTTTCCCCCTCTCACAATATCTCCCCTTTACTTCGTAAGGCGAGATAAAAACTGCCCACACGAGCGACAAAAATTTAGAAATCGTAGTAACCGGAGATCGTAAGTCCGCACTTCGTACACTCAAAGTCGGGTCCGAAACGACCCTCCATAGAACGAGAGACAGATTCAGATAAACGAGTTTTAGATTTAACCCGTAAAGGTGAAGTCGCCACACGACGATGTTTATTTCCTTTGGATTTTATAGAAATGTGTGATAAACCGATTGGCAAAGGAGAAATAACATGCGGCGAAGTAGCATTCTTTTGTCCGATGGAGACAATGGATCGCTCAGGTAAAACCGACCTGGCTCTGGAAGCCTTTGTTGAGCTGAACAATGGAGCCGGTTTGACAGGGACTCCAGACAATTCAATACCGGTAGAGGTCAGACTGTCTAGAAGTTGAATATTATCTTCCTGTAGGACGGTGCCACTTGGTAGAATATTTACAGACGCCAATGAAACTGGACTTTGAAAACTATGAGACAAATCTAACCCAACACCGTCGAGATCCTCGTTGGATTTCATGTCATTTACAAGCGAAATTTCTAAAAGCCGTCTAACGACCTCCGATAGCGTAGAATCCTCAGACGCACACATCAAGTAAGCACGACGGGCCTGGGCATATTTCTTCGTGGTAGCCGAATCCCATAACAAACACGTGGCTTGGCTATAACACAAATCTTTACAAGCAAAACAAACCGGGCGGGCGTCCAAACGGGACAACACTTGCCCACACGCGCGACAAGAATTAGAAATCAGAACAGAAACCTCAGACATAACTAATGTAAGAAGCATTTCCCGAAAAAGAAACAGACATCAATCTTCAAAAAGGATATAACCGGCGGTTACAACAACACAGCTGTATTGCGTTAACACTTCCTAGATGTGCACTAGTCGAGTACAAACTGAGAAAGAGGATATGAATTGTCGTGAGCAGAGCTTATATAGTAGCCTGGCTGGGATGAATGAGAGAGCTTCCCGTGGGGGCAGACAACTCCCCAAGGGGAGACAACTTTTGGTTTTAACTTCCGTTTTAACAGTTTATATTGTATTTCCTAATAGAGATTAGGCACTTAAGGAAAGCAGGTTTACGATTTGGGAAATTCAGGCAAAGGATATGTGACATTTACATACGAAAAACTCCTTTGTGTGTGTCATGGTAATACGGCAAAACCTGCATTTTGAAATTTTTCTTGAATTTTACATGCTGGAATATCCCCTTTGAAAAACTGAGATGTTCACTTGCATAAAAATGGAGATATGATTGATTAAAATGTGCTACCGGTCTTATTTTGGTATTTTGAGGCATTTTCATGAAGCGTTTTCTCTTGTAGCAAAAATATGACACCTCAAACCAAAACTATTCGAGGTTCGTTCCAATGTGACAAAATTAACTTGGTTGGAGGTGGCATATTTTTGCTATAAGAGAAAATCCTGTATCACTGTAAATGCCTCAAAAATACCAAATCAGGGGGAGAAGCACATTTTGATCAATCATATCTCCCTTTTAATACAACGCAGCATCGCATTTTCTTCGAGGCTGATATTTCAGTTTCTAAACTTCTAGAAAAATCTGATTTGGCAGGTTTTGAATTGAAAAAAACAATTAAGCTTCATTACCATCACACACAAGGGAGTTACATCGTCGCCACGTGTCCTTTATCACCCTGTTTAGTAAGTTCCCGACCATATTTAGGTACGTAAACGCTCCTAAAGTTCAGCTAATTTAGCTTTACTTCATGGTTGATATACCTGAATTTCAGGTAAAATCACTGAAGTTGAGTTGTGGATGTGCAACCATATCTATTCAGGATTATTCCCGGAATATTTCTGAGAGTTTATATAACCCTCCGTATCCCTCCAATAAAATACACGCCTTGCTGGTAGTCTAAAAGTAGCAAAATGAAAAGAGTTATTTTCTTGATTCTAACGATTCTTGATTAATCGTTAGATTCTTGGCATGTGCTATAGAATAGGTCAACCAGAAGACTATACTGTGAAGTCATGTGGCTCTGTCAGTATGTCGGTACCTCTTCCCACTTCCCTTATATGCGATGTAATTGTCCCTCTTCCATGACTAAAGATTGTGCAACAGAAATGCCTTCAACACTCCCTCCACAATCACCACTACCCACATAACTGTCACTGCACATTACACCTCGTCTGGCATCTGGCGTGCTTTGGTCCATTCCTTGACTGTCACTTTACAATTATAGCTAGTCTTGTACGGTTGACCTGGTCGACTGCGTGTCACTGTGATGGGTGGTAAAAGATAAATTAATCCGAATAGCTCCCAACACTGTGAACTAGACAACGTGAGAAACGGACATTTTGTGCATTTGACGTGATTTTGCTCACGTTCGCTTTGATATGCCTTGTCTGAGCTGTCTAGACTAACGTCCCTTTGCTCACGTTGGGTTCAGTAATCTATCGTCACTTTTGGCACGCTCGTTTAACAGCAAGCAAAGAACGTGGCGATCATCACACTGTATCGCGCAGCCTTTGTTCACCTGTAATCCTCTTATAATCCCTTGAAAGTTCCCTTCCTCACGGTTAGCGTTGTCAGCTTAAGCTGGCTAACACATAAATTCTCTCTCGCCAGCACAAGGTTTTAATCGCCTTTACTGACTCTAATATATAAATTACTATATGCTCCCTCACCATCATTATCAGCAGGATCGTGCGCTACCGTTTACTAACGGTAATCGTCGCTCTCAGCTCTTCTGTTATTCGACTATACAAACAAACTTGAACTTACTCAACGCGACTTAACTGGACATATGTGTAGCTAGAAAATAGGTCCAGGGAATACAGGAAATAATGCTAATAGACCGCATAACCGGGTTGTGGAAAACAGTGAGCAAAGAAAAATTCCTTTGCAGTTGCGTTTGTGAAGCCAACAATTAATTTAGTCTATTCTGTCCGAACAGAACTACCTAAGTTATATGCTGTGAAAATCTTTTCAAATGTCACGTAAAACAGCATCGGCGTACGTTTAAACTTGAATGTCTATCGGTTTCTTATACATTCATGTATACAAGTGTTTATACACCTGAAATACGACCTCGTTAACCAAAACTAATCCCATACTTTCAATATCATCATATCTTCCCTTTTGTATGCCCAAATATAATTCAAATTATAAGTATCATATTTACATATGTTTTACCCTTTTAAAATGCTCATGAAAATGCCCAAAACAGGCAAAATTATTCAAACGTCCGTCGACGCTGTTTTTATGTATACTTTTTTTTGTGAGCTTGCAGTGTTTGTGAGCTTCCGCAATACAAAACGCGGATCTTTCCCATTTATAAAACAGATTTCGTGTAGAATCGAAGCAAATGTTTGATTCACAATCGAAACCGCAAAATGATTTTTCTCGGATCAACCCAACAACTTCTTTGGCTATATCCAGATTATTAAATCCAGTGGGTACTTACATTCATTCCGGGACTTCAATTAAAAGTCAAAGACTAGTATTATATGATCAAAAACACATGACCGAACCTACTCATTTTTGTAAGAATATTGGAGGCTATTTCTTCAATATAATCACAGTACATACAGCTGATATATCGGGAGAAATATATGTATCTCTGCGTTGTGGGCGCGAAGCAATTGTAATTGGTTTTTGATACAAATTAATAATTCAAAAAGTTTTTAAACCTTTAATAATTCCATCCAAATAGAGTATTTATGTCAAAACGAAATTAATAGGAACAATATTTCAAGTTCATTGCGCATTGCGTCCGTTTTATTTCATATCACACAACGGGCTAAATTCCAAAAGAAGTATGTACATAACATATATAGATATACATAATAACACATTATAATCCATAACAGGTTTCCATGAGCCCAATGATATCATGCTCAGACTCTACCTCAGTAAACTCAGATATAATACCACGAAACATTACATTTGAATTCAGTCCTATCCCCTGCTGATTTGAAACTATATTTGTTAGCCAATCAGGTGGCTAAAATTTCAAATCACGCCAACAGTAATTATACGCGATAGCACGTGGGCTAATATATAAACATTATCCTGAAACTGTATCCAAATATGGCATCATTTCCAGACAGCTTGCGTGGAAAACCGTAAAGATCAAACAGTTTTGTGCCGTGCGAAGATGTTTATCTCCGTGAACTAAACCTCAACCATTGTCAGAGAAAAAGGTAAAAATTGTCGGGATTGGCTTATAAGGGATCTCGTAGAATATCGGCGAACATTTCACACGGAGTTTCCATAGCGTTACGTCTAGATGGTATTCCCCTGATTCACCATCTTGGTTTACCTAGGAATATCCATTGAACGTGGTGATGCTATTGATTTGACTTTACAAACACACAATTCCCGACAAGGCGTTAAAGTATTTGTCACTTATCCGACAATAACTCATTCATTGACTGCCCCATTCCTCCCATCCCCGAGCTTAATGAAATTCCAGACCTCAGTCGTATTAGATGAACATGAAATTCTGATAATGATAACTAATAATAATAATATATACAATCCGAGTTAGCCACACCTGTACAATAATGGTTGTAGCTCAGACTCCGACTCTGCCCTTGGTTATCAAATAATATGTGGGTATATTTCTGTAGAGAAACTATCAGAAAACAGAGTTTCGGGTTATAGTTTTTAACTCAGTAAATATGTGAGTTAGCGAGTTAACCACTCATCAGGGAGCCTCAACGCTGATACATCATGTTGTGTACATATCTAGATCTTGGATTTTCTCAATATTTCATTGAGATTCTTTCCCCGCCTGTAGCATATCTGTGGCTTTGTGGGAAATATTTTCCTGCACCTTTCGTTTTGGTCTATGATATTCCAATGTTTATTTAGAATACCTTTAAGACACAGGTTCGGGTGAAATGTAGTAATAAACCATGGTCCAGTCATTTCCTGAGTGGGATTTAGTTTCCTTTGTTTTTCAAGAAGTAATTTGCGGTTTGCAAAGTTTACTTCATTAAAACAAGAGTTTATTTCGGTTACCGAATAACCCCGTTTAGTGAGTTTATCTCTGAAAAGCTCTGATTTCTCGGTGAAATCTGCAATATTATTGCAGTTTCGTATATATCTGTTCAACTCTCCCGTAATGAAAGAGTTCAAACATGAGGTCGGGTGTGCCGACGTTCTGTGTAAGTACTGAAATGTTTCAGTTGCTTTTGTATAGCATTTAATGTCCAATATAGATTCATTTCGGAACCTCGTCCCTTTGAAAACAGTCAGGTCTAAGTAATTAGCCTCGTTTTCTGAAATAGTATGTGTGAATTTCAGCAAGGGATGAGCTTTGTTAGCCATCTCGAAGAAAAATTCTGCCTGTGTGATAGTTCCTGAGAATATCCAGAAACCGTCATCCCGGAATCGTTTGTGCAGTAAAATCATATCTTTGTATGGGTATACTGACAGAAGTTGGTTGATGTGTTTGAAAATGGCAATATCACAAAGCTCAGGAGAAGGTACTGCTCCTTGAGGTGCGCCTACAATCTGTCTGTAGAACTTGTTGAATCTGAATTCATTCTTTGTGAGAATGAGATTTGCTATACCAAGCAGGAGGTTCAAAGGGGGTCTTGGTATTTCATATACCAGGTCCGCATACATAGTTAAATCTGTTTTCAGAGCGTGTAGTATTTCATCAAAACCGAGATTCGTATAAAGTGACGTAATATCATACGTTATTAGTAACGAGTCTCCTGGGGTAATGCATTTTTCAATTACATTAATAAATTCGGTGGTATCCGAGATGTATGTATCCTGTTTCCTTACAATTGGTAATAGGAAATAATCAAGATATCTCCCCAATTTTTCTGTTGGGGCACCGCATTGTGCGATAATTGGCCGACCTGGTATTTTCAGGTCATGAGGAAGGTCGGGTGTAACTGGATCCAGGTGTTTTATAACTGATTCCACCTTATGTATCTTAGGCAGAAAATATAGCGTTGGCATTACTGTAGTAATTTCTGATAGGTAATTCAGAGTTTGTTTACTCAGAGCATTGCATTCATTTAGTTGGTAAATTATTTGTTTTATCAACTGTATTGTGTGATCGGTATTTACCGTCATAATTTCCATGTAGTGTATACCATCATATAGTTGACGGTTGGCTTCGTTTATGTAATCCTGTTTATTTAGGATAACCGTTGTATTGTTTTTATCGGTCTTTGTGATCACATACATGTAGGCCAGACCCGCTGACTTCAGTTTATGAAGTGAGGCGATTTCCCCGAGTCGTTAGATTATTCATCCGATAAAGACTTTTGTTCTTGGTAGTAAGAAGCATTTTAGTCGCAAACAGGTAATCCTCTGTGCTATTATCCGCTAGTGGCGGAATAAATGTAGAGCGTGGTCTGAAAAGAACAGATTTTCTGTTATATTCAGAATGTTCATCTTCAAAATATATGTCGAGACGGGCTCTATGTTCCATAGATTTAAAGTCTGACATCATATCGTCTATTCCCAATTTAGGGGATGGGACGTATTTTAGTCCCTTTGATAATAGAAGAATGTCGTCAGACGACAGTTCAAGGGTTGATAGGTTTCGGATATACTGTTTAGCGGTGACAAGTTCTTTACTTTGTCTGATTTGACGGGCTTTAGCCTTGTGTCTTAGATGAGTCGATTTACGACTGACGGTTTTCGCCTTTGCAGAGAATCTTCTGCCTGGCATTATTTAATAATACCAGAAAAACTACAGTTTATGTAGTATCTCAACAATATACGGTAATGTATATTGTCGTTCAGTCGGTCTGGATGATCTGTTGAAGCGGGGGCAGCTCTGGGTAAATATGACCAGGAAAGCTCCGAAAACTCCAGTGCATGTAGTATCTCTCACAATATACGGTAGTGTATACTGTCTTGTAGACAATCAGGATCTGTTGACATCTGGTTTAAGTATTAACAGATGCCTATCTTTGATAGGTCAATATTTTGAGGCCGGTCTCAGCAGTTGGTTAAATATAGCGTTATCCGATTGGATTAAAAACTGTCTAGCCATTGGTTGAAATTGGTGTGGATGGCTGTCTCCTTTGTTAGCTTCATCCCACCCGCCAAGCTCGAGTCCCTGAAACTAGTAGTTTAGTACAGGACGGCGTGATTTAACCGTATCGCTTTCTATGTCCCGACTCTATAGCACACTGTGAGAGTATGATAAAGTTTCCAGGTATAACAATACAGGACGGAAGAATGATTTCAACAATGTTATATACATTGTATAAAAACGTGCGGTTTTCAATACTGGTACATGTTAGAAAACCTATTATCTCAGCAGACCCTTTGGGTTGTGATATATACGAAAATACGGAAATATTTACTTGGTATAATGGACCAAGCATTTACTATTTCACTCATAGCAATGACCTGTGTTAATAATGTAGAAACACAAGATAACCAAATAGATTGAAAAGCTGTTATTTATTAACAGTATGAGTGCATATAATTCATATACGCAAAGTATATGATAACTTTTTCACTACAGGCATTTGTATGTAGTTAAAAACAGGCACATGATTGATATTTACAGTCTCAGTATTTACATTGTCAGTTATATATTAAACTTGACAGAGCAAAGTCCAGTTTGGTGATTATAGGAGAAATGAGCGAATAGCTTCAGTATCTCCAGCCTTTACTTTTCTTTGAGGGGTTTTCGTCTCTTCGTTCACGGTAATTCTGTGGCCGCTTGCCCTTGAGACTTTCGTATGGGCGGTCCTCTGGTTTCTGGACCTGGGTTCATTTGTCATAAAATCTTGAAAGTCCTTTTCCAGTCCCTCACTGTACAATCTGACTTCCTGTAGAAACCATTTTCGGGCCTGTCCGGCATCCTTGTTTGTTGTTGGTAGTGCCGCCAGGGTTTCTTCATAGATCCTGGTCAATTCACCTGTGTCCGCGTTGACATACTCCTCGCAGTCGTTGTGTATGTATTCCCGGAATTGTCGGAATGCTCTTTCCTTGCACGCCTTGAATTTTGGCTCCAATATCGACTTAATGTGTTCACATTTGCCAAGATTTGGCGTGAAAGTCAGTTTAGCGAACATGGGTCCTTCCGGCTTGTCAGCCACCTTTAGTAAGGAGCCCATCAAGGTGCGAACAGGCTGTCGACGGTCCCGGATAACTTTGATATCTTTCAATGCCTTAGTACAAATCTGCATGTACTCTCCGTCTGGATTTGGTGTATGTTGCGGCATTCTGCCGTGGCCTTCGAAACTTTTACTGATCGATGGGAACATGACGTTCTCTTCATTGGAGGCGGATGGATTCATGCTGTCGGGTTCAGTGTTTCTAAAAAGGCCGCTAATGTGTACCGATGGAAGCATTTGTGGTGATATGTCTTTCCTGATTGATTGATTGATTGAAATTGTAGTTTAAGGGCCGCTTCCCATTCGGATTTCGCGGCCCATCAACTCAATGTTTTATTCGAATTTCGCGGTACATTACTTTGTTTATTGAAAATCTTTTCCAGCGCTAAATGTATAAATAAATAAATAAATAAATAAATAAAAAGATAAATAATAAATAACAATGAGAGATTAGTAGAGATATAAATAGAAGTAAATAAGAATCGCTATATGTACAAGTTCGTAAGTCTCTTTTTGGTTTTTGGTTAAGTTATACTGGTAAATATGAGTTCACTGTAATCGCGTGTATGATTCCTTTGTCTTGGTACCCCTTTGTACGCACAAAGCCGTCCAGAAAAAACTGGGAGAACCAAGGGCGTCTTCAGGATTTTTCGGATCGACTTCACTAACGACGCCCTTGGGAACAGGGTGGGTTCTTCCAGAAATCTGTGCCTGTAACAATTGCTTGGAGTGTGTATTGGGGCACAGGGCGGCAGGTCTACGTCCTATATTGCGTGAAAGTCAAAGGATCATATTCTGTGTTAAGGCGTCCGTTAGGTGTCATCTATGGGGTAGCGTGTCGTTGTGTTCTAGGGTCGAGTATTCTGATTCTGGGTGTTCTTGCTATGCGGCGTTGTCACTCAAGGCGCTGTTGGTATTCCTGTAATCGTCTTCCGTCTTCTGTTTCAGGTCTTGTCCAACTCGTCTGTGGTCTTCGGTGTGCCTGTATCATATGAAATAGAAGGCTTGTAGTCATTCTTGTTTTCTAATGTTTTTCGATGCAATAATTTGATATATCTTTCTCCCAACAACAGGCACGCCCCGACCGTCAGTCACATAATATGAATACCAATATATTATTAAGTGAGTAAATAGATAAACAAATGAATAAATAACTTCCCTGATTGATTGATTGATTGAAATTGTAGTTTAAGGGCCGCTTCCCATTCGGATTTCGCGGCCCATCAACTCAATGTTTTATTCGATTCTCGCGGTACATTACGTTGTTGATTGAATATCTTTTCCAGCGCTAAATATATAAATAAATAAATAAATAAATAGATAAATAATAAATAACAATGAGAGGTTAGTAGCAGATATAAATAGAAGTAAATAGGAATCGCTATATGTACAAGTTCGTAAGTCTCTTTCTGTTTTTTTTTTTGTTAAGTTATACTGGTAATTGTGAGTTCACTGTAATCGCGTGTATGATTCCTTTGTCTTGGTAACCCATAGTACACACAAAGCCGTCCAGAAAAAAACTGAGAGAACCAAGGCGTCTTCAGGGTTCTTAGAGCCGACTTTCCGACTGACGCCCTCGGGAACAGGGGGGTCCTTCCAGAAATCTGTGCCTGTAACAATTGCTTGGAGTGTGTATTGGGGTACAGAACGGCAGGTCTACGTTCTATATTGCGTGAAAGTCAAAGGATCATATTCTGTGTTGAGGCGTCAGTTGGGTAACATCAAAGGGGTAGCGTGCCCGGAGTGGTCTAGGGTCGAGTATTCTGATTCTGGGTGTTCTTGCTATGCGGCGTTGTCACTCAAGGCGCTGTTAGTATTCATGTAATCGTCATCCGTCTTCTGTTTTAGGTCTTGTCCAACTCGTCTATGGTCTTCGGTGTGCCTGTATCATATGAAATAGGAGGCTTGTAGTCATTCTTGTTTTCTATTGTTTTTCGTTGCAATAATTTGATATATCTTCCTCACAACAACAGGCACCCCCGACCGTCGGTCACATAATATGAATAGCAATATATAATTAAGCGAGTAAATAGATGGACAAATGGATAAATAACTAAACATTTCGATGGATTCAGTACTTGGTGAATACACAAATAAACAGCTCTGTATTATTTCTGAATGCATTATCGTTTGATGGCCATAAAGAATTTGTAGGACAATGAGATAGACGGCTCGCCGAATACTGCTCGCTATATGCGATTTGGCCGTGCTATTGTTGTCGTGAATTCAATTAGATTTGGCCATCGTTTGTTTTGTTGGACAGTGGAACAGACGGCCCTCAGTATCAAGGTAACTCCGTTGTTGCCATGCCTATTTCATTTCTAAATGAGTCTGTAACATTTTGGCCGGATGTTATGTATGGATAGTTATTATGGCCATAATGTTTTGTATGGCTATGGTGCACACGGCCCTCAGTATCAAGGTAACTCCGATGCAACCATACCATTTGTTTAAGTCAGAAGAATGATTTGGCCTCTATCAAATCGTGTGATAGTACTTGGTGTACTAGTGGTTGATTATGTGGAAAAAAAAGAAGAAAAAAAAAAAAAATGTTGACTGCGCATGCACGACGGTAGTATTATATACTGGAATAATAACCAGCAGCTTTGATAAAATTTATTAAGGACTTGAATACCTGATTTCTAATGGGGGGCTTAGGGTTTAATATCGCAGGTAATGTTAAGGGAGTGTTGGATTTGTTTAATTCGTTTCTAAGTGCCTCGCGTTGTCGGATTTGGATTGGGCATTCAAGCAGGACATGTTCTATTGTTTCTTCTACATTGTTGCATGCGGTACAGAGTGGTGAGGTGTTTTTCAGAAGCATGGACAGATGTGATTTAAGTCCGGTTTTGCCTAATCTTAACCTGGTGATAATGCGGTCGTCGCGTTTGCTGTCTAGCTGGAATCCACAACTTCGTCTTTTCCGCTTATCTAAAATACTATGTAGCCATCTACCTCGGTTTTCTTCGTTCCATTCTTTTTCCCATTTACTATCTATTCTAGATCTAATGATGGAATTCAGTTCTTTGGTTCCTAGTCCTATATGCACGTCAGGTGCAGTTTTGGTGAGGCTATCTTTGGCTGTCCTATCAGCGGCTTCATTTCCCCTAACGTCCACGTGGGCGGGAATCCAAGCTAAAATGGCGTCAATGTCATTGTCTCTTATTTGTGTACATAGAATTTCTATTTCGTGTATGAGGTCAGGTCTACTGTTGGATTTGGAGTTCTCTATAGATACCAGTCCGCTTAAGGAATCACTAAGAATAACGGTGGAAACCGGTCGGTTCTGGAGAACCCATTCGAGGGCCTTGATTATGGCGACTAATTCAGTGGTGTATACAGACATATTGTCTGGTAGTTTGAAACCTTCGTGGATGTCAAGTTCTGGAATAACGAATGCAGAACCTGTATTGTGACTTGTGTTTTTGGAGCCGTCTGTATATATTTTCAAGCGATTTTTCCAATGTGTGTCAATATATTCGAGGGCAGTGACCCTTATATGCTCTGGGTTGTCCTGTTTGGTGATGTGGCTATGTATATTCGTGTCCACGTGTGGTGTGATTAGTTGCCATGGTGGTCTATTGACCTTGTCAGTGTCAGAGATACAAGAGATTGGAATGTCGTGTTCTTCGAATAATCGTTCTATCGTGTAACCGAGTGGTGCAGTCTTTTACCCATTTTGTTTTTAGGAATTCGTATTCGGTTTTTGGGCCAAAAATTTTGTGGTATGGGTGGCTTTCGCCCTTGGCTATTGTTTTCCCTGCATATTTCATTGACAGCTCTTCTCGTCTTAAATGTAAGGGTTTTTCATTAGTTTCTATTTGTAGACTGCATAAAGAAGTTCCTATGAACGCCCCGGTGGCTATTTTTAAGGCCGAATACTGAATGCTGTCTATTCTTTTTAAATGGGTCTTGCATGCTGATTGATACGCGATTGAACCATAGTCTATTTTGGATCTGATTGATTGATTGAAATTGTAGTTTAAGGGCCGCTTCCCATTCGGATTTCGCGGCCCATCAACTCAATGTTTTATTTGACTTTCGCGGTACATTACTTTGTTTATTGAATATCTTTTCCAGCGCTAAGTAAATAAATAAATAAATAAATAGATAAATAACAATGAGAGATTAGTAGGAGATATAAATAGAGGTATATAAGAATCGCTATATGTACAAGTTCGTAAGTCTCTTTCTGTTTTTTTTTTTTTGTAAGTTTTTCTGGTAATTGTGAGTTCACTGTAATCGCGTGTATGATTCCTTTGTCTTGGTACCCCTTTGTACACACAAAGCCGTCCAGAAAAAACTGGGAGAACCATGGGCGACTTCAGGATCGACTTTTCTAGCGGCGCTCATGGGAACGGGTGGGTTCTTCCAGAAATCTGTGCCTGTAACAATTGCTTGGAGTGTGTATTGGGGCAAGGGACGGCAGGTCTACGTCCTATATTGCGTGAAAGTCAAAGGAACATATTCTGTGTTAAGGTGTCTGTTCGGTGTCATCTATTGGGTAGCGTGTCGGTGTGGTCTAGGATGTGGTGTTCTGTTTCTGGACGTTTCTTGTTGTGCGGCGATGTTGGCATTCTTGTGGTTGTCATCCGTCTTCTGTTTTTACTCTTGTCCACCATGGTGCTGTTTTAAAATATTTGTCGTCATCGGTGTTCTGTTTTAATGTTGGTCTTCCTCGTCTGTGTTCTTCAGTTTTCTGTGCCTGTATTACAAAGAATAGAAGAGTTTGTAGTTTTTTTGTTTTCTGGTGTTATATTTTGCCACCGACTGGCACTATCGTGATCTAAGTCACACAATAACAATAACTAATTAGGTACTAAATATTATAAATAACAATATTATTATAATTAAGGCCAAATGTGAATGCTTGATATAACCTCCAGTCTTCTGCCCCTGCTAGAAAACCGGACGGTTAACATTCGTTAACGAGGGTTGGGGGTAAGGGAACATAATTGAAGAAATTAGTATTTATTTTTGTGAGTGACATTATTCGTGTGCGTGGTTGTTTCTTGGATGTGTGCTACTGATTTATGTCCTTGATTGTTGAATTGGTAGCGGCCTTTAAGTTTTAGAGACGAATGTGGTTACCGGCCCACACGGAACATGGTATCTCCGGTGCCCACATTGCCTATATTTTATTCCAAAAGAGAAATTTTGGCCAATATTGTCGCAGGGATGTTGATTGGTCTTGGCCTCCGATTTTTGAGACTAATGTGGCAACCGGCCCACACGGAACATGGTATCTCCGGTGCCCACATTGCCTATATTTTATTCCAAAAGATAAGTTTTGGCCAATGCTGACATAGTTAGCGATGCGCATGCACGGGGGTAGTGTTAGATACTGGAATAATAGCCAGCAGTTTTGATAAAATTTATTAAGGACTTGAATACCTGTTTTCTAATGGGGGGCTTAGGGTTTAATATCGCTGGTAATGTTAAGGGAGTGTTGAGTTTTTTTAATTCGTTTCCAAGTGCCTCGCGTTGTGGGTAGTGTTTTGGGCATTCAAGTAGGACATGTTCTATTGTTTCTTCTACATTGTTGCATGCGGTACAGAGTGGTGAGGTGTTTTTCAGAAGCATGGACAGATGTGATTTAAGTCCGGTTTTGCCTAGTCTTAATCTTGTGATGATGCGGTCGTCACGTTTGCTGTCCAGCTGGAATCCACAACTCTGTCTTTTCCCCTTATCTAGAATACTATGTAGCCATCTACCTCGGTTTTCTTCGTTCCATTCTTTTTCCCATTTACTATCTATTCTGGTTCTAATGATGGAATTCAGTTCTTTGGTTCCTAGTCCTATATGCACGTCAGGTGTAGTTTTGGTGAGGCTGTCTTTGGCTGTCCTATCGGCGGCTTCGTTTCCCCTAACGTCCACGTGGGCGGGAATCCAAGCTAAGATGGCGTCAATGTCATTGTCTCTTATTTGTGTAGATAGAATTTCTATTTCGTGTATGAGGTCAGATCTGCTGTCGGATTTGGAGTTCTCTATAGATATCAGTCCGCTTAAGGAATCACTAAGAATAACGGTGGAAACCGGTCGGTTCTGGAGAACCCATTCGAGGGCCTTGATTATGGCGACTAATTCAGTGGTGTATACAGACATATTGTCTGGTAGTTTGAAACCTTCGTGAATGTCAAGTTCTGGAATAACGAATGCAGAACCTGTATTGTGACTTGTATTTTTGGAGCCGTCTGTATATATTTTCAAGCGATTTTTCCAATGTGTGTCAACATATTCGAGGGCAGTGACCCTTATATGCTCTGGGTTGTCCTGTTTGGTGATGTGGCTATGTATATTCGTGTCCACGTGTGGTGTGATTAGTTGCCATGGTGGTCTATTGACCTTGTCAGTGTCAGAGATACGAGAGATTGGAATGTCGTGTTCTTCGAATAATCGTTCTATCGTGTAACCGAGTGGTGCAGAGTTTTTTCCCCATTTTGTTTTTAGGAATTCGTATTCGGTTTTTGGGCCAAACAATTTGTGGCATGGGTGGCTTTCGCCCTTGGCTATTGTTTTCCCTGCATATTTCATTGACAGCTCTTCTCGTCTTAAATGTAAGGGGTTTTCATTAGTTTCTATTTGTAGACTACATAAAGGAGTTCCTTTGAACGCCCCGATGGCTATTTTTAAGGCCGAATACTGAATGCTGTCTATTCTTTTCAAATGGGTCTTGCATGCTGATTGATACGCGATTGAACCATAGTCTATTTTGGATCTGATGAGTGTTTGATATAATTTGATTAAGCTAAGCTTATTGGCCCCCCAGTTGGTACCCGATACGCACCTCATAAGGTTCAGGTCTTTGTTACACCGAATAATTAATTGGTCAATGTGGTCTTTCCAAGTGAGTTTTCGGTCGAATATCATACCTAGGTATTTGACACTATTCTTAAACTCGATTTTCTGTCCTCCTAGTGATAGCGTGATGTCTGTATTCTGTTTATTTGAGAATAGCACACCGGTAGTTTTGACAGCTGAAAATTTGAATCCCCATTTATCGGCCCAATCGCTGACTGTATTCAGTACCTTTTGCATTATACTTGTTGATTTTTTTATCGAGCCAGCAGATTTCCACATGGCAGCATCGTCAGCAAAAAGTGATTGTTCAATTTCAGGATGTTTTGTGTCAATTTCGTTGGCCAGGCCATTAATCAGGATGTTAAAAGGGTGGGGCTTATGACGCTGCCCTGTGGGGTGCCGTTATCTAGCTGGTGGTCCATGGATATGGTGTTACCAATACGAACTTTGAAGTTTCGGTCATGAAGAAATTTTTTTATCCAGTGTTGTATTCTGCCCTTAATTCCCAGGTTGTTTAATTGGGTGATAATCCCGTCCTGCCATACAAGGTCAAACGCCTTTTCAATATCCAAGAAAATTCCTAATGTATATTGGTGTTTGGCATTACCCCTTTTGATGGAGTGTTGGAGTCTGGCTATGTGGTCTAAAGTACTTCTTTTTTTTCGAAAACCGCTTTGTGTTTTGTTTAACAGGTTGTTGCTTTCCAGGTGATATTCAAGTCTGTTTTTGACCATGGTTTCCATAATTTTGCATAAATTTGACGTGAGTGAGATCGGCCTATATGACTTACTGTCTGATGGGTCTTTACCAGGTTTTGGTATTGGGATAACAATAGATGATTTCCATTTGCTCGGGAGTTGTTTGGTCTTCCAGCTCACATTAATTAGTTTCAGAATTAGTTCCTGAGTGTTGTTTGGTAGGTGTTTTAGGATTGTATACCCTAGTTTGTCTTCGCCGGGTGAACTTTCTTTTTTAGAGTGTAAAGCTTTTCTGTATTCATTGATAGTAAAGTCTCCGTTAAGGTAGTTTTCTATATAATCATTTGTGTCATTTTCCAGGATCGTTTCTTGTTTGATTTTTCTGAATTCTGGTTTCAGGTTTCTATCGCTACTGTTTGATGCGAATGATTCAGCAAGATATTCTGCCTTTTCGAGATTAGTTCTCTTTGTTTTGTTTAGTACGGGTATAGTGTTAGTTGCTTTCCCTTGAATGCTTTTTATTTTATTCCATACTTTCTTTGAGTTAGTTTTCGTATCGATAGTGTTGCAAAAATCTTCCCAGCATCTTGATTTGGCTTCTTTGACGCTTTTTTCTGCTATTCTTTTCAGTTCCTTATATCTTTCAT